>JAPKLW010008794.1:0-12848 GCA_026898455.1 Plectranthus barbatus | reverse complement strand
AAAAAAAAACTAAACTAAATATAGAAGCATAATTAGATTTTTCACTTTAGAGAAAATATAAAAACTTATGAAATTGTAAATAGGGGACTCATATTTATAGTGCGAATAAAATAATTGGAGGTCCAAAGTTTGATCATATTTGCCATGATTTAAGAATTGTGCTTAATTTGATTACCAGTTTTAAAATCATTATGAAATTGTTTCCTTAAATAATAAATTATGCATTCAATTATTGTTGACCAAATCAATTATAATATTCTAATTGATATTTTGAGTTGATAAATTAAATAACCAAAACTTCTAAACCTAATAAGAATTAAGGGATTAATAATCCTAATTTTTTGTATAGTTCTCTTTCCTATTTAATATTTTTCATTTAAAGCTAAATAAAAATGAAATTTATTAGGGTTCGTTTTAATATAATTAGATTTTTATTGAATTTATATATAAACATTTTAGGATAAATTCCATACAAATATTTGTGTTTATAAGATTTCGTTTTATTGCCTGAATTAATAATATTTAAGAAGATTATATTAATCTAATTATATCATTATATGTTCTCCTAAATTATGTGATTTTTTCACTAATTAGTGAATTTAAATCAAATTGTTTATTAATATTTCAATAAATTTTATATTTAAGTTTATCAATAAAATATTAAGTAAATTATAAATAAAATTTTATGTTGATCATAATAAATACTCCCTCCGTCCCACCTCAATTGTCCCACTTTCCTTTTTCGTCCGTCCCACCTCAATTGTCCCATTACTTAAAAAGGTAATTTTTTCACACTCAACAATAAAATATTAATTCCACTCAACTTACTTTACACTCACATTCCTTGGTTATTGTGCCCAAAGTCACTGGGACAATTCAGCCGGGACGGAGGGAGTATTAAATAAATTTCATAAAAATAACTAAGTATTTAATATATAATTGATAGATCCAATCTTAATTATCAACTATTTCTAAGAATACCATAACTTAATTTTGAATTATATTATGTATGATTATGGAATATTTAAATTATTAATTAATGAACTAATTAGTTTAATTAATGAACATTTAATTCAATTGTATTTTCCATATAAAGAATCCGGTATTGTTTTAATATATATACTAGTATTGCACCCGCGCCGATGCGCGGGACAATTAATTAATTTTTTCGTAATAATATGTTTACTTATATTTATATAAAAACATGCAAAATTTAAAAAAAAAATAATGTAAGATAACATATGTGCATAAATATATAATATATTTTATACATTCTGAAATACTTCATTATGTACAATATTAGCAGTACATGAAATGCTAATATTATCATCATCGTTTGCTAGTATTATTTTACAATGTTAAATTTGATTTGATATTTTATTAATAGGCAAACTGTTGGGAATTATCCCTAAAATCTCCCTTAGGATTTGTTTGGAAAAGGTTTTGTTGGATCAAACCTTATTTAGTTGATCGATCATTTGCCGAAATCTAGAGAGTCTAGCACACTTTGTAAAGTCCTGTATAAGTTATACATTGAGTTGTAATAGACTAGTGTGCTGAGAAGAATCCCTAGCAGACACAAAGCAGATGATATCAGCATTCAACTTACAAACTGCTAGAGAAGCAAGCCAACAAAGAATCACTAGCAAATGGCTGAAAGCTCCCTAGACAGAATGCTAAGGCGTTAGCATTCGGACCTTTCAGAAATTAATAAAGAATAGCAAGCAACGGAAGTCAAAGGATCACAAGGAATATACTGTTAGCAGTTTCTAGCTTAGCAAAGCAAAAGAATCAAATTTGAAGCTGGACTGCGACTCTAACAAAAAGCTCACACAAAGGACGAGAACTTCCCAAAGTAGTTAAGGAAGTACAAGTCAAAGACAAAAGAGACTGTCATAAAATAAACACTCTCGGATCAAGGAGCCGTTGAGTCTAACGGATATGGAGATTCAAAGTTTGAATCTCCATCTATAAAAGACAGGTCTGAAAGCCGAGAGTACTACTGCTTCAATCACTACCTACATTCGCAAACTACACAAGTGTGAGATTCCTTTGACAAAGCGAACAAGTGAAAAGTAGTCAGTTGAGAGCTCGTGATAAAAAGCACATTCAAAGCCCTCAACAACCCAGAGTGTCCTCTCATTGAATATCTGACACTCATCCTTGAAGATTCTTGAAGTTCCATTAAGAATCTTCAATCATTGGGATAATTTCCTTACTAGGAGTATCCAACAGTCATTCTTGAAAGAGATTGACTCTGACGGGCGTTAGCCACATACTTATTGTGTTCAGGTGCAAACTATAACAGCATCATTAGCGAAGGACAAGTTTTACGAAGGTGTGCCCTTGACTTGGCCGGAGCTGTGTTCAGAAAAGTGCAAAGTATCGGAGGATAGCTGTGCTGTGGCCGGCTCGAAAGTTCACCGCCTATTGCAAGTTTTGGCGAATCCTTGTACTGATTGTATACTTTTCTAGTGAAATTCTTAGCGTTTCGGCTAAGGAGTGGACGTAGATCTATTTGGATCGAACCACTATAAAATCTCGTGTTCATTTACTGTTTTATTATATTACTGTTCCAAGATTATTTTGAAACCTAGCAACAGAGTTGCTAGAGTATATCTGAACACAAACTTAAGACATAACTTGAGCTAACTAACTTTTGGAAAACAACGATAAGTGCAAGAGATATAAAACTATTCCGCTGCATTTCGTGTTAAGTTATCAACACGACGACTCTGATATTTCGGGACCAACAAGTGGTATCAGAGCGGAGGTCATACCAGACTCTCCGTTTCTGAGTCACCTGTGACCAGATCTATCATTTTCCTTGCACCTTTATTCCTGTTTTATCTACTCAGCTCAGGAAACCATTCAAGGAGCTTACAAAATGATGAACCATTCTCTTGGACTGTACGACAGAGAGAACTTTTCATCTTGGAAGAAGATGGCTCTCATACAACTTCAGAGCATACATCCTGAGATGGCGGATGTACTGGTAAGAGGTCCTATTCAGATTATGAAATCTAACACTTTTATAGGACAAGGGCGTGTTGAAGGTGCTGCTGAAGGAGAACCAAGACCTCCAAGACCCGAAATGGTTCCCAAACCATTTGATGAATACACAAGCGAAGACAAAAAGAGAGCTCAACTTGAGCACGTGGCAAAGAAATTAATTCTTGATTCCCTTCCGAAGCTGATGAAAGAAAAGGCGCTTGATTTAGAAACTGCTAAGGAAATGTGGGACTACGTGTGCGAGTCTTCTCAGGAGACGGATCAAATGAGACGCAACAAACTACAGGTAGCTGTAGACAAATACGAATCCTTCTCTATGTGTGCAGGAGAAACCATTCAAATCATGGAGGAATGCTTCAACATAATAATTGGAGAACTCAGGAGTCTTGGAAAGAAGTATGACAATGGAGAGATGAACAATAAGATCATTTCCAAACTATATCCAAGAGATGACTGGTTCGCAAAAGTAACAAGTCTGAGTGAAAAAGATCTCAACAGCATGACTACGTCTGAGGTATTTGCTCAACTTAAAGCTCACGAATTTATCATACAGCAGTCGAAGAAAAATGAAATAGCTGTAGCACAAGCCGCTTCAAATTATGTTGGAAACACTGAGGACTTAGCGTACTTCGCTAAGAAGGACTACAGCAAATTCAAGACAAAAAGGCCCTTCTACAAACCAGAAAGGACTACTCCAGCATCACCCTCGAAAGAAAGTACTTCCAGTACAGGTACACAAGCAATTGATCTAAAGATCAATGAACTGGAAGAACAAATGAAGAAGATGCAGAGGATGCTGAATGAAGCAAAAGCTGAAAAAGAGGCGAAAGAGATCCCATCATCAACATCTAACCGCTCAGTACAGCGAAAAATTAGAACTTGTTTTGAATGTGGCTCTCCAGATCACTTGAAGCATGATTGCCCGAAGGTCAGCAAAGAAGAACGAGAGCGCCTGAAGCAACGATTTGAAAGACGCGCTGCTAAAGCTGTAACCAAGGCATTGCTGACCAAGACGGAGATTGCTGATGAGGAAGAGTTTTACTGTTCTTCAGAAGAAGAAGATAGCGAAGAAGCATTGTTCGTGTTGATGGCAAACATCACTGAAGATCAGTTTGCTGATGCTGACAACGATGCTGAAGAAACCAATGAATCAGCTCTCGCTGCTGAGGAAACAGAGGTATTATCAACAAATTCATCTAGCAATCAAATCATAGATAAGTCGGAGGAATCACATTTTGATTCCGAAGAAGACTACTTAGTACAGTTATCAATAGAATTTGCAAAAATGTATGAGATAAAAAATGAAATTGTTGGGGAAAATGCCTCACTAAAGCTTCAAATTACAAATTTAACCAAGGAAGTCGAGAGACTGAGGTTAGAAAGTGAAGAACTCGTAAAATTAAAAGCAGACTTCTCTCATTTGTCAGAAAAATTTCAAACTTTAGAAAAAGAGAATCATGCATTAAAAAACAAACCCAAAGAGGATTGCATTTGCATGTACGCATCCAGCAAAGCTGCTCTCAATGCCCTTGTAAGTAGTCAAAGACGTCACTATGATAAGTCTGGACTTGGATGCGAATCATCAAAAAGAATGTCAAAAACCAATTCCTTTAAGCAGATTCCGATTTTGTTTGTATCTGCTGGACTTAGCTCTGCTGAAAAAGGTAAAGGAGTAGTTTCTACTGAAACTTTGTCTGCTAAGCCAACAGCTAAACCAAAAAATAGACTCCAGCAGAATGTGCCCGTTGGAGCTCAGCAGAGGTCTATATCAAAAATAGCCAATAGTTCATCTGTTAGATCTCAGCAGAGGTCAGAGTTTGCTAAGCCTTTACTCAGTGGACCTCAGCAGAGGATCCCAAGGATAAATGTTGAATGCAACTCTAAGCCTCCGCAGAAGAATCAAAGGATGAATGATAGGCAAGTATTTGATAGACCTCAGCAGAGAAATCCAAGAGCATACGCTAAACCTTACTCAACAAACTCAAGGAGTACTGAGCGTTCTGATTTCAACGCAAGGATAGTACATCCTAATTTTCATCAGAGAAGGCCTGCACAGTACAATGTTGTGAGACCTATCTACCAGCAGAATACAATGCATAGAAGGAATGTCCATGCAAGGCCTGAGCCCATTCCACATTCATTTCCAAGGGCAAGGACGGCTAAATACATTCATCCACCTAGAAATAGAAATATTAAAAATTCTAAGCCAAAGGTCAAGAAAGTGGTAAATAGTGAAACCAAGACAAAAGTCTTAAAAATCACTATGATGTGGGTTCCGAAAGGAACTATGCTTCACGCTAATCCTGCAGGACCCGACACTAAACGGGTACCTAAATCCACTTGATTCACTTGCAGGAACAGGACTCCAGAACAACGGGAACGTGCATATCCAATGAATGGGTCCTGGACAGCGGTTGCTCTGCTCATATGACTGGAAACGAAGAATTATTTTCAGACATAAGAAGATTATTCAACGGTCCAAAAGTCAAGTTCGGAGACAACAGTGAAGGAGAAGTTATTGGACGAGGATGCATTGAAAGGAACGGATTGAGAATCATCAACGTAGCACTCGTCTCCAACCTAAAGCATAATCTACTCAGTATAAGTCAACTGTGTGAAAATGGGTATATCGTATCTTTTATGAATACTGGTTGTGCTATTGCTGATGCTATTTCAGGAGAAGTAAAACTACGAGGCATCCGCAAGGGTGGACTATATATTGTTGATTGGCAAAGCGGTCAACAACATTCTTGCTTTTTAGCTCTCAATAAAGAGGAAACAACATGGCTATGGCATAAGAGGTTCAATCATTTAAATTTCAAAACTATTAACCATCTTGCCAAAAATAAGCTTGTTATAGGTCTACCAAATGAGACTTTCCGCAAAAAAGGAATATGCAAATCTTGTCAACAGGGAAAGCAGACCAAATCATCCTTCAAAACAAACCCTGAAAAGGAGACATCACAAAGGATTCTGGAATTACTTCATATGGATCTTTTTGGTCCAGTCACACCACCCACTGTAAGTAAACGTCTATATACACTAGTGGTGGTTGATGATTTCTCCAGGTACACATGGGTACGTCTATTAAAGACAAAGGACGAAGTGAAGCTTATTCTGCCAGAACTGATTCTCAAGGAGCAAAACAGTAAAGAAGTTACTGTGAAGCGAATTCGATCTGATAATGGAACAGAATTCTGTAATGGAGTGCTGATGGATTTCTGTGCTGAAGCTGGAATATCACACGAAAAATCTACAGCAAGGACTCCTCAGCAGAACGGTTTAGCACAAAGGAGGAATCGGACGCTTAAGGAAGCCGTTCGCTCAATGCTAGCAGACTCCAAACTTCCTGCTAAATACGGGGGTGAAGCAGTCATGACGGCCTGTTACACACAAAATAGGAGTGCTATCACAAGCAGATTTAACAAGACTCCCTATGAAGTATACCACGGTCGTAAGCCCTCCATAACTCATCTACGTGCTTTTGGTTCTACATGTTATATTCACAATAACGGTAAATCTAAACTTAATACCTTTTCACCTAAGTCTGACGAGGGAGTACTCCTTGGTTACGGACATCCCACTCATAAAGGTTATAGGGTATTAAATAAGATTACTGGCATTGTGGAAATAACATGCAATGTTATTTTTGATGAGTCTACCTTAGTGCGCAGTGAAAACAAAGGAGGAAAGGATCGAAATCATGAGACTAATGATGTCAATGATCAAACACTTCTAAATTCTCTTGAGAATATGAGTATTGATCCGACTAAGTCTATGAATGAATGCAATCCAAACGAGACGCACGCAGCAGGGGACCAAACTGCTGACCAGGCCAGTGATGCTAATGATCATGCTGAGGCCAAACCTTCAAACATCTTAACCGAATCAGTTATTCTAGAGGTGCTTGACGATGAAGAAGAAGAGACTACCAAGGACATTCCCTTCCGGGAAGGGACAGAAACTCATGAAGATCTTGGCAGAGGCGCTACTGAGATTCCACCTGCTGAAGAGGCTGCTGACGAAGCTCCTGTGGAAGATGATGCTGTAGGCACTGCTAAGATTCCAGTTGCTGAAGACACTGCTGAAGAAGTTCCTGTTCCAGGAAATCCTATGGAAGTTATTCCTGCGGAAGATAATCCAGATGCTGAACTCCAGGAGGATACTATGAAGAATAACGAACAAGACGATGGCCTCACAAGGGAAGGAAATATGATCAGAACTATCAGACCAACATGGTTGCGTGCCCACCCTCCTGAAGATGTCATAGGCAATATCAATGATCCTATGATGACAAGACAAGGCAATGCTATGTTAGCATGCTATATCTCCAGCGAAGAACCCAGGAAGATCGAAGACGCTCTACTAGATCCTGATTGGGTGAACGCTATGCACGAAGAACTAGCAGAATTCACACGAAACAATGTGTGGGAGCTAGTACACAGACCCGAACATCAAAGTGTTATTGGCACTAAATGGGTATTCAAAAACAAGAAAGATGAGTCTGGCACGGTTGTCAGAAATAAGGCGAGACTCGTAGCTAAAGGGTACAGGCAATGCGAAGGGATAGATTATGACGAAACATTTGCTCCGGTAGCAAGGCTGGAGGCCATTCGTTTATTCCTCGCGTACGTTGCACATCATGAGTTCGATGTAATGCAGATGGATGTGAAAAGTGCCTTTCTAAATGGTGAGCTGAAGGAAGAAGTCTATGTCGAGCAACCACCAGGGTTCGAACACGACAATCAAATTTACAGACTTAAGAAGGCTCTCTATGGATTGAAACAAGCACCGATTAGCTTGGTATGGAACTCTTTCAAAATTCTTGTTGAAGAATGGTTTTCAGAAAGGGAGAATTGATCAAACCCTCTTTCGCATTGAAGACCAAGGAGATATTTTGCTGGTGCAAATATACGTAGATGACATCATTTTTGGTTCTAGAAATCAAGAGTTATGTGACAAGTTTTCAAAGCTCATGACCAGCAACTTCCAGATGAGTATGATGGGAAAGATGTCCTACTTTCTAGGATTACAAGTTCAACAATCCAGAGAAGGGATTTTCATTCATCAGAAGAAGTATATTCGCGATTTGATTGCGAAATACTGCCCCGAGAAGACAAAGAGTTTGCGGATTCCAATAAGTACGACATGTATTGCCGCACTTGAAAGAGAAGAAGGAGATGTGAATCCTACTCTTTACAGAGGAATTATAGGTTCACTCTTATATCTCACCGCCAGCAGACCTGATATATCTTATGTTGTCGGGTTATGTGCCAGATATCAAGCCAATCCTAAGAAGGCACATCTAGACACTGCTAAGCGGAATGTTCGCTATCTGAAGTGCACAGAAGGTCTCGGTATTTGGTATCCTAGAGAAGACAGTCTTGCTCTGAGTGGATATTCGGACTCTGATTTTGGAGGATGCAAGATTGACAGGAAAAGCACGAGTGGCACGTGTCAATTTCTAGGACACAAGCTCATTAGCTGGTTCAGCAAAAAGCAACACTCTGTTGCTACATCTACCACTGAAGCAGAGTATGTGGCTGCTGCTAGCTGTTGTTCGCAAATTCTCTGGATAAGACAACAGTTGCAAGATTACGAGATCCCTCCCGAATGTGTGCCTACATTGATGAATCTATTCCTTACTGCACATTGGTGACCATGGCCCGACAGAAGAAGTTGTCCACTCATTCGGCGAAACAGAGACGAGTGGCTCAGATCATGAAAGACAGGGTTCTGTACATGCCACTCGCCAACAAATACTTTCCCAAGTGGATCCTAAATCTCCTTGACTCCGAACTGCTGGTAAAGTATCTCACTGCTGAACCTGATCAATTTCATCCGCATATGGTTGCTGAATTCTATGCTAGGGCTGTTATGAGTGATGATCAGAAGTCATTCAAGACATGTGTATATGGGAATATTGTAGAAGTTAATGCTGAGTTGATGTCTCGTACTTTTGGACTTCGAAACTTTGGAACCAAAATCTCTAAGTATAAGGTGAATGATATAGCCGAAATGGAAAGGAGATGGTGCCACTGGAGGAAGTCAGGAGAGAAAGGGCAACCAAGTACGTTTAAAGTTAACACCTCGATCAACACCGTGACAGAGGAATACAAACTACTTGCAGAGATTGTGAGATGCTCCAGTGCGATGCTGGTTCATACTCGGAGCTCTCTGCTAAGAAGTATGCCGTGATGATGGCATTAAACGATAATGTAAAGGGTAATTGGGCTGAGTTCATATTTGAGCGATGGGCAGAGCATGCCAAGAAGAATGCTCACATGGAAATCGATGGAACATTCTCCTCGAATGTAAACTTTGGGCTGAAGATTAGTAAATTCTTGGAAATTTTGTTTACCAACACAGGCGTGGATCGTGGAGTTGCACTCCTTTCCACAGACTACATTCCTGTCACAAGACACAAGCCTAAGCCGGTCAATACTAGAAATCCTAGGAAGTTAACCGGGAAATCCAATGTGGACAAGGCTAAACCAACATCCCCAGAGGAACCAGATGAAGCAAGTTTAGCAGTACACACACTCCAACACTCCATTCCCATAACAGAAGCAGAATTAGCAGTGTTGAAGAGGAATGCAGATACAGATCAGTGTTTCAAAAATCTTGAGGAAATTGAGAAATTAGGAAACCTACCAGTTGATCAGATCAACGATATCATGACTTTGAAGGAAGCAGAACAGCTTCCAATCACTCTTGGGGCACGGGCATTACCTATTCAACCCAACAAGAGAACCGCAACAACTCCTCCTGTGACTAAGGCAAAGAAGAAGACCAGAAGAAAGTTGGAATTACTTACTGATAAGGAAGCATTAGAGAAAGCAGAAGCAGAAAGCAAGACTGCTAAAGCTACTGAAGGAACTGATACAGCAGAAAAAGACTCTACAGAGAATGTTACTGAGGACACCGCTGATCCAGATTACATCCCTAAGTCTCTCAGAATTGTTGAAGAGCACAGTCCGGAAACAAGAAAAGCAAAGAGAAAGCGAATAGCTACTCTAAAAGAACTCGAGAAAAGAGATTACCAAAAATTCATCAGTAATCTAACATTCGAAGGCAGAGACAGAAACTTTGAACGGGTCAAATCTGCTGCTGAAGAATTGATGGCCCAGAAGCGCGCTGCTAAGCAGACCCAATTGGAAGCACAGCCTATCAAGCAAAAGGAAAGCACCATAGGAGATGCAGTACACGAGGAACACACACCAGCAGTGGTGAATGTTGCTAAAGGAATTCCAACTCCAGCAGAGGACGAGGAAACGACAGACATTCCAGCAGATATCACCATGATGAATGATGATGAAGCTCCTGCTGATGAACTACAACGCCTAGCAGACGAGGCCACAAAACGAGGAAAAGGGAAAGCTACTTCCGAAGAGGAAATCATTTTCAATACCTCCTCTGAATCACAGATAAACCTAGCAGAAGAAGGACTATCAGATAAAGCATTCTCACAATTATGGAGGTCTGGAGCCTTCACTGATGCAGAATCGAGTAAAGAAAGAGATGCTGAAGAACAGGTCGATTCACTTCTTCATGATTTACATTCGCCTGTAGAGGAGAACGATTCTCTGTTCACTGATGTTGAATCTTGCGTTTCTGACTCTGATGGAGAATCTGAGGAGATTTTTAATGCCAAATACCTGAGGAAGGTACCATCTGGATCAGACACTCCTCTCCGAGTGCCTCTCAATGGGCTGCCTGGACCACGTTATCATCTACGAAGAATCGGTCAATGGTGTGCAACGGTCTACCCTGAAGAAAGGCCCAACTCAGATCTCACTCCTATGGCTGAAGAGATCGAATTGTTCGTGCACTCCGAAACAGAAAGAGCCATTGCTGATTTATTCCATACAGAATTGGATGAATCAACACCGGAAGGACGCTTGTTAGCAGAAGAATTCCGACGATGGAAGAAGTGTGACTATATTATGCATCAACTCTGTTTTGAAGAGAAAGCACTGGTTTTTGCTGCTAAGGGCTTAAACTTCTGGAGACGTGAGGAACGCTGGTGTTTTGACTGGATTGATCAAGTTCCGGGGATGAAACAGTTCTCAGATAAACAAGTGATGTGTAGACTTCAAGCCATCCGAGAACACCGTTTTCTCTCAAAGACTGCGGGGCTACCTAAATCCACATTCGTACCCGATGGATACTCTGATGCTAGAGTTGAACTGTCTAAGCGTCAAGCAAGAGCTGCTGTCGCTTACATGAAACGACAGATGGAGTATAAAATTCAACAGGCCGAGAAACTCAAAGCTCAAGTAGCGGCACAGGCCACTGAACGTGCTGCTCTGGAATTTGATTACCGAGATAAGCAGTTGGCTAAGTTCCTGAACATTGATATTCATGACATAGTGAAGGAAGCTCAGAAAGCTGAAGCTCAGATTGTCCAGGAGACCGCACAAATTCTAGATGCTGCTAATCGGATAATGCATGAGGAATTATGCTATCAGGAGTATGTTGCTGCGAGTACTAGTCACACACAGCAACCGTCGATTCCAACGAGTCAAGAACTCGTTACGACTACTTCCTTCAATGCCACTCCCATAACCTCACTACAGATACCCTTTCCATTGACTGCGGAAATAGCTGAAGCCTTTAACTCTTATTTGCAAACAGCCATTGATGGAAGAGTAGAAGCAGCTACCACTCATCTGAGAAGAGAAGTTGATGAGATACGGGGAGATGTATCTCATGTACAATCAGAGATCGCAGAAAACAAGTTGGTTATTTCTGAGAATAGGACAAGTCTTGAGGTCGTTCAAAAGGATTTAGCAGACACCAGGACTACCCTAAAAGATACAGTTGTGGCCTATGGTACAAACTTTTTGGCTGCAATCAAAGAGGGGGAGAAAGAAGAAAGGCTGACCAGGAAAGAAGAAAGAAAAATGAGGAGGAGTTAGCCGCAAGGAAAGAAGAGATAAGGAGAAAAGAAGAAGAAGCGAAGGAGGAGTCAAGACGAAAAGAGCTAGAAGCTCAATTAGAATTGCAAAGAAAGGAACATGAAGCTAAATTAGAATTGCAAAGAAAAGAACATGAACTTCAACTACAAAAGATTGCTATGGAGCAGGAGAAGCTGGCTAAAGAACTGGAGCGTGAGGCTGCTGAAAGAGAAACATGAGCAGCTCTTCTTGAGAACTTCATGAAATTCACCATGGAGAAGTTTGCTGATATCCAGAAGAACAATTCAGCGGGCAGTGAAAAAGACAAGCCAGCACCCGGCTCATGAACGTAAAGGTTAAATCTTTTCATCATTTCTTACTTTCTGAATCCAATTTGTACTTAAACTTGCAATATCATATATAAAATTGGATCAGACTTAGACAAAATCTCTTTGTCCACCTCTGAATTTTACTGGTGTGCTCTAGTTGACCTACACTTCTGGTGTACTCAACAAATTTGCATGTGGACATGAAGATTATATTTTGTTTGATGAATGCTTGCTGATTTGATGAGTGCTAGAATTTCTAGCATACTGCTTTGTTGCAAACATTTACTCATATTTAATCGAGAAATATTCCCCAGCACCTGTTGAGGGGGAATTTGATTTCAATCATTTCTGTTGCTTGAACCTAGTTGGAAAAACTCTGTGTCAGATTGATAGAATAGCTTAGACTTGTAAAACACAGACATTCTTCCACTTATGGTCAGCAAATGATAGTAAGCTTTGATCGCACCAAAAAGGGGGAAATTGTTGGGAATTATCCCTAAAATCTCCCTTAGGATTTGTTTGTAAAAGGTTTTGTTGGATCAAACCTTATTTAGTTGGTCGATCATTTGCCGAAATCTAGAGAGTCTAGCACACTTTGTAAAGTCCT
>JAPKLW010008789.1:0-10789 GCA_026898455.1 Plectranthus barbatus | reverse complement strand
TGCATGATTATTATTATTGAATGCATGCTATGGATGGTTTTGGATTGAATTGTATGTTTTTTCGTCTTCGTGGTTCTCGGGTTAATCCGCCCTTTTATATGGATTCGTTTTTCACCCACGAGATAAATCCGTGGTTAGATTTAGATTTTAAGATTGTAATTAGGATTATCCTATGCAATCTTTTATTTTAAAAATTAAATCTGTAAAACGGAAAACGAAGAACACGAAGAACGAAGAACGAAGAACGAAGAACGAAGGACCGCACGACGGCGCCGGCACTGCAGCAGGCCGTGCATGGCGGTCGCGCGCGGTGAGGGGCACAGCGGCGAAAGCGCACGGCGGCCACGACGGCGGCGTAGCCGCGCGGAAACCCTAGGGTTTCAGCGCGCGCGACCGGCACCAGCCGCACGGCCTACAGCCGGCCAGGCGTGGTGCGGGGGTCTTGGGACGACGACGCGGAGAGGCTGGCGCCTGCCGGGACGGCGAGCGAGGGTGGCCTGGGCGTGACGGGGGAGCGCAGCGCGGCGGAACCCTAGGGTTCGCGCGCGCGCGCAGCATCCCCGCAGCCCTGCGCACGTTCGCCGGCAGCAGGTGGGTGCTCTCCAGGCGGCAGCGGCGGGACTTGTTGGTGTGGCGAGGGCTCGGGAGGCGGAGGCCGACAATGGCGGTCGGTGGGGGCGGCGCGGCCGCAACCAAGCGCGAACCCTCGGGTTTGCGGGTGCGAGCCGAAGCGCGCGTCTCCTCCGTGCCTCGTGTGGATTTCCGGCGAGCCTAGGTGAGCCGACGGTGGAGAAGAAGGTGAACGGCAGTTCGGGCGACGGTCGGGGCAAGCCAGGGCGGTGGCATGCGAAACGGGCAACGGATGGGGGAGGCGGCATCGCGGGCTGCAACCATGCACGTACGTGCATGGCTGCTGCACATGCCGGGAGCCCTCATGGTGGCGGCGAGTCGCCGGCGGCGGTGGTTTGCCGGTGGTGGCTCGTCGGGCTAAGTTCTCGCGGGCTATTGGGCTTGCAATGTGTGCCTAGGCCTGCGATTTGGTTAACTGGCCCAATTGTCCAATTTTATGATAAATCAAATCTTGGAGGCCCAGATTCAGAAAATAAATTCAGATCTCAGTCCAAGTAGTGGGAGCCCAGTCGAAGATCTGTATTATTAATTTCAACTTGTAATAGTTAGAATTAATTTTATTTCGTATCATGGGGCCACAAGGACATTTTTTATTTGCTTTATTATCTGTCTTCGCATGATATACGTGTTTAATTTAATTGCGCAACATATAAGCATGTTGTAGATAATAGGAGCACGTTTACTGCTTTTATTTACAGCTTTAAAGCATGCTATGTGATTTATTTTGTGTAATTAATTATAACTATAAATTCGGGGTTCATGCCATGCATGATAGAATTTTAGCAATGTTAAAATTATGGCTACATAAAATAATCTGTGCAATTAAACCTTATGAACTAAAAATTACTAAGCTCATAATTTTGTAAAACCTCCACAAAGCGATCCTTTATTGGAAGTGGGTAATTTATTAGGTAAACGTCTACATGTGTAGCTTACTTAATTTATTATTCATAAGTTCTAATAGATAGGATTTCTTAAAACAAACATTTATTTCATGTGAGAAGTGGGAGTTCATGCGTAAACGTCTACATGTGTAGCTTGCGTATTGAATTTTCATAAGTTCTCTAGGGATTAAATTAAATGAGACAGCCTTATTATAGGGATCAGATGTGTTCTAATATATCCTTATATGGGAGGGTTGGCTTTGGTGGTAAGCTAGCTTAGATGTTATCCAGAGTATAACTCATTTGTGATGTCTCTGCTCAGTAGGATAATATGGTCTTAAGTTAGTCTCCAATTATTAATTCCATTTGTCTAAGGAACCCGGGCATGGATTGGAATTAAAGGACTGGAATTGAAAGACGCAGCCTGGTTAAGTGTTTTGTTGTAAACGTCTACATGTGTGGCTTGCAATAGTAATACTTAGGCAAATTGGAGTAAACATTAATATTGCTTTATCATAAGGTTTCAATATTTAATTGTTTCAATAGTTTGCGACTATGTTTTAATTTCTGCTTTAATTTATTGTTTTCAGACATGTCTATTCATATTGTAAACCTCTTAGCACTAAACCCTTTAACCGGTCCCAATTTTCCTGAATGGAAGTTTCGCTTCATGGAAATACTCTGTACTGCAAAACATGTCTATGTACTTTACATGGACCCACTGTCTCCTCAGTATAGGAACTGTACTGGTTATGAGCGAGTGTTCTATGACAGATGGGTAACTTCTGATGAGTTTGCCCGCAGACTCATCATGAACAGTCTGTCTAGAGAATTAAAGCTCAAGTACAAGAAATACCGGACTGTTGTTGAGATATGGAGGGATCTTGTGAAAGTATATGGGAAGGTGAGACGAACTATCAGGTATGATCTTGTGAAGGACCTGGTTTGCAAAAACTGACTGAGGGGAGTTCGTTGGTTCTACACTTCATTAGTATGATGAGAATCATGAGAAAGTATAGAAAGAGAGGTGGACAAATAAATAAGCGGGCAGAAATAAACATTGTCCTGCACTCTCTATCTGATTCTTATGGTGATTTCATCAAATCTCTCGGCGCCAGGTGCGAGTTTCCTCTTCATGAGTTACTCAGGGCCCTGTTGTGAGAGAAATCTGACATGATGGCATTTGAGTTTGCTCCAACTTTGTCAGCTCTTGACAAGGCAGTTGCTGAAGCAAAATAAATGCTTAAGAAGTTGGATGAAATAGATGAGGCAGAAATTATCACCAGGCTATGCAAACGCAAGCGAAGTGAAGTAAATTGTCTAGTGCCTAGCACGGGTAGACAAGGTACGTCATGTGCATTTATAACAGAAACATGTTTAGCATCAGTTTCTAACCATTCTTGGGATATACTGGAGCTACGAATCATGTTTGTTATACTTTGCAGGGGTTCAAGCCAACAAGGCAGCTGATACATGACGAGATTACCATCTCAATGGGCAGCGGAGAGCGAGTCTTAGCAGTAGCCATTGGAGATTTTACTTTATGCTTTGAAAACAATGTTTTGATTTTGAGAGATGTTTTATATGTGCCGGTTTTTCGGCGGAACTTAATTTCAGTTTCCAACTTATTTTGTGATGGATATTCAGTTATTTTTTATAGTGGAGTTTCTATCATTGGTAATAACGGTGTTATCTGTCATGGCAAACTGATTAACTCTCTCTATATCATGGATTGTATGCATAAATCTTAATGTTGCAAACTCATCCAATAATAATAATCATTTAAAGAGAAAGTTTTCTTCCAATGAGGATCAAACATATCTCTGGCACTTGAGACTAGGTCACATCAATCTAAAGAGGATTAAAAGATTAGCATGCGATGGGCTCTTGGATACTTTCCAACTGGTACCGCATCAAATCTATGAGTCCTGTATAGAGGGAAAGATGACGACAAAGCCTTTTAAGGCAAGTCAGTCTCGAGGAGAGAATGTGTTGGAATTGATCCACTCTGACTTATGTGGACCAATGTCCACGCGAGCTCGTGGAGGTTATGAGTACTTCGCCACATTCATTGACGATTACTCAAAATTCGGATATGTCTATTTGCTTCGCCATAAGTCTGAATGCTTTGAGAAATTCAAAGAGTTTATGACCGAGGTAGAAAAGAAGCTAGGTAAGACTATCAAGACACTACGATCAGATCGTGGTGGAGAATTCCTCAGTAACGAGTTCTTGCAGTACTTGTCAGATAACGGGATTACATCCCAGTGGACTGCACCAGGAACCCCCCAACAAAATGGTGTAGCGGAAAGAAGAAATAGTACTCTCTTGGAAATGGTAAGGTCGATGATGAGTTATGCAAGCTTGTCGATTTCGTTTTGGGGATATGCCTTGGAGACAGCGGCTTATTTGCTTAACCTGGTACCTTCTAAATCAGTTCCTAAAACACCTCTGGAACTCTGGTATGGGCGAAAGCCAAGTTTGAACAGAGTGAGGGTTTGGGGTTGTCCAGCATATGTGCTGACAAAGGAACCTGATAAGTTAGAAAGTAGGTGTAAGCTGATGCTGTTTGTAGGATATCCCAGGCAAACGAAAGGTGGTTATTTCTATTGTCCTGAGAATCAAAAAGTCGTTGTCAGTACCAACGCGAGATTCTTAGAGGACGAATATGTAAGAAACCACAGATCCAAGAGTGAAATTGTCATCCACGAGCTTGAGGACAAAGAAGCAATTCCATCAGGAAAGCCCAGTGTAATGGTAAATCCACCTACAACAGGTGAGGCTATACCAACACTGCCACTAATGCAAGGTATGGGACCAACGCGTACTGTTCCAACTACTGACACGGTTTAGATGCCTCGTCGCAGTGGGAGGGTTATCCACCAACCCAAAAGGTACATGTTCGTGGGAGAGTCTTTTGACTTGATCCCGGAAAATGGACTGGATGATACCGTTCCCTGGACATATGACGAGGCGGCATTTGATAAAGATGCAGACAAATGGCTGATCGCCATGGATTCCGAAATAGAATCCATTACGGCTATGGATGTATACCAGAAAACTGATTTGCCAGATGACTGTCGAGCCATAGGGTGCAAATGGGTATACAAAAGAAAGAAAGGAGCGAATGGTGAAATTACAGCATTCAAAGCAAGGCTGGTGGCGAAGGGTTATAGTCAGAAAGAAGGTGTAGACTATGATGAGACCTTCTCACCGGTAGCCATGCTTAAGTCCATTCGTATACTCCTAGCCATAGCAACACATAAGGACCTAGAAATCTGGCAGATGGATGTCAAAATCGCATTTCTAAAGGGGTATCTTGAATAAGGTAGGGACATGTATATGCAACAGCCAGAAAGTTATATGCAGAAGGGCGAAGAACATTTAGTCTGGAAGCTAAGGAAGTCGCTGTATGGACTTAAACAAGCTTCACAATCATGGAATCTGTGTTTTATTGAAGTGATTAAATCCTATGGATTTTCACAATGCTCAAACGAGAGTTGCGTGTACCGTCTATGTGTCAGCGGAAGCGTGGTGTTCCTTGCACTTTATGTAGATGATATTCTCCTATTTGGCGACAATGTGGAAGTATTGTCGGGCATAAAGGGGTGATTATCCGAGCAGTTTCATATGAAGGACCTTGGGGAGGCAGGATACATCCTAGGGGTAGAAGTATTGCGGGAGCGCAATAAGAGGATGCTGACCTTGTCTCAAGGATCATATGTGGATACTGTGATTGCCCATTTCAGCATGCAAACTGCCAAGAAAGGTTTGTTACCCTTCAGACATGGCATATATCTTTCCAAGGATCAGTGTCCGGTGACACAAAGGGAGAAATATGAAATGAGGAACGTGCCGTATGCATCGGCCGTGGGGAGCCTCATGTATGCAATGCTATGTACGAGGCCAGATATCTGCTTTGCTGTAGGCATGGTAGCGAGATACCAGTCTAACCCTGGACAGGTGCATTGGACCGCGGTAAACACATACTCAAATACTTGAAAAGGACTAGAGACTATTGTCTCGTCTATCAGTGTGAGGAGTTGTGCCCTGTGGGTTATACAGGCAGACTGAGACGAAAAGAAGTCCACCTCTGGCTATGTGTTTACATTGGGAGGTGGGGCCATATCATGGAGGAGTGCAAAGCAGAAGTGCATTGCAGACTCCACCATGGAAGCAGAATATGTGGCAGCTTCTGAAGCTTCGAAAGAAGCAGTATGGTTTCGAAACTTCCTTCTGGAGTTGGACGTGATTCCTAAGCTGCCCAAGACAATCACGATATACTGTGATAATTCGGGAGCTGTGACTAATTCAAAGGAACCACGAACTCACAGAGCAACAAAACACATTGAAAGGAAGTACCATATTATACGAGAAATCGTAGCAAGGGGTGATGTGCTAGTAGAGAAGATTGATACAAGAAATAATCTAGCGGATCCATTCACAAAGGCTCTGCCCCAGAAGGTCTACGAGATGCATGTACGTAACCTTGGGCTGAGGGCAAAGCTATCCACGTAGAATGTTTGATATAATAGCTAGATTAGTTTAGACGCGCTATACTCTGGAAAGCACCTGTATAATGCTTTGAGTATAAGTGGGAGATTGATTGATTTATATACTGAAAGCATTATGATTGGTATATTATGTACATGGTCGATTGATTAATATACTGGGAATCATAAATGTTGTATGTTCATCTCCTGTCTGAATTAACAAACATGTGTCGCAAACGCAATTATCATCTTATCTCGTCGATAGGGAGATCATATGGTGTGTAGAAGATCACGGAAGATCGTATGGATCATTTGACCTAGCGAGAAATAAATAGTTATCACAGCTGAGACAATTCCAGGATAAACTGTCAGTGTAGGCTGCAGCATACGCAGTAATAAACATCTTATCTTGGATGGCTTGGTATGCTGGTGTGGGGCACACATTGATAAGGACCTAAGTCGAGATTGATTCTTTTATCTGACATTAAAAGAATCTAGATCTCTATGGCTTGACAAGATCCTAAGCCTAAATGAATGCACAGAAGTATATGCAGATTGTGTATTACTTTGAGTTGAAGTGAAAGGCTCTAGTTGAGTTTGTATATCTGTATCTTGGGTAGTAGCAGTTTGTGTATGACTGTCTGGTACTGGAACTAGGTAACCACATCCAGTATAGGATGGTGACATTCCCTGAACAACTCAAAAAGGTTCGTTATGCTAAGTCCTGCAGGCTGATTAAGTTCAAGCATAAGTGAAAAGGTTTGAGTGGATTGATTCAGGAATATAAGATGTTAATTAATTAAATAGCTTGTCAGAGCTTAAATTAATTAACGAATGTCTGTAACCTTAAATGTGGGGATATACCGAGCCCATGCAACCCGTACCTCAAAACGTGGTAGCAAATAGGTAGGACAATATTGATTCTCTGGTGGAATGAATCAATATTAATTAATTAATTATATTCTGGGTTGAATATGGTAATTAATTAATTGATAGACCTTATTTGCTATTTCCATTCTGGTCCCTGGTCTGGCCCATGAAACTCAAGCCCAATAGAAGTCCAGTATTTTCCTATAAATAGGCCTCAGTTCCTCAGATATCAACACACCACAAGGTCATAAGTTGCACACATCAAACCAAGTTTTGGGAGCTGTGGTGATCGACTAAGATCTGAGAGCGAGGAGGAAATTCTGCTTCTCAACCGGGCAAGGGATCTGATAGAGAATATTCACCAGATTTTCAGATCGAGTTGGGATACAGATCAGAAGATCAAATCAGGAGGATTTTTCTTCTTCTCTCTCTCCTTGATTTTCGAAAATAACTATTTTATTTTCTTAAGATTTATTTCCTCAATCTGTTAGGAATTAAATCTTTGTGCGTGGGAAAGATCAAAGGGAATCTCCGCGCACTCGTTCTTCAGAGTTCAACAATCCAGGTATTCCGCATAACCCTTCTTATGCATAATAATATAGGAGCATGCTAGGATCATTCATAGGCATAGCAATTTAGTTTGATATTCCAATTAACGATCCTTGGCAAACGGACTTCGTGATTCAGTTCACGAATCCCTTCACTATTCTTATTTCTCATAGTAACTCCTATTCTCACCTGATCACTACCCTATATATATATATATATATATATATATATATATATAGAGAGAGAGAGAGAGAGAGGTTATGAGAATAGATGTTAATGTAAGAAATGATAATAAATCTCATCTATTGATTGCACAAGATCTCGGTCATGCTTTATTTAATTTTCATTTTTATTTTATCCTCCGCGTACTTCATTGTTACATATTTAAGGGTATCGTTTTCATTTAACCTATTTTAGTTATGGTATCTCCCTCAGATAAACGATTTTCTTCTTTTGGTTTCCTTTTTTACACGATTTGGTTCTGTAATTTGTTTTCTTTTCAATTTTCCATGAGATTTCAATTGCTTTCTTAAATAAGTTTTGATATTTCTCAATATATATCAATTCATCTTCGTGTTCATTTTATCCTCATTAATTCATATATATGATTTTGGCGATCGCATTATGGTTTTGATTGGTCCTTAAGGTTAGATTCGTAGTCTTTGTGCTTTCTAAGTTTACATTTCTTTCTAATTTTCTGATTTGAATATCATATATGTTCCAGTTGTTCGAAGTTTTTGGATGATATTTGTTGATTATGGTTTCAGGAGACTGTTTTTGATATATTGCTTTGAGACTTTTTATTTCAAATAGTTTTTAAGTCTTTCATTTTTACTTTTTTATTATTCATCTGCAGTGTTGTGTTATCCATTATTTGGCATTACAACTTTTTTTTAGTAAACTCCGATTATTCCTTTTTATTACTTTTTATTGATTTCATTTTTAGTAATATGTTGTTCATTTTATTTGTTCTCAGGTTCATTTATACTGGAATATGCTGATACGCTGAAGTCTAGCAAAGGGAGAAATTTAGAGTATTGGATGAATTTTATAAACCATTTGGATGACTCAATTGCTAACTATAACAATTCATCAATGAAAAAGAATATGTTTGAAGATGATTATGTTGCATTAGTTCCTCAAATTATCAAAGTGTTACTTCCATATGTGGTCAAAACTGAAGGGAGCGACAGTCAGTTGATTCCAAGGAAAGAGAAAGCTGTTAGATTGTTAATTAAACATATGAAAATGTGTGCAAAACCTAAGTGAAGATTAGAAAAAGAATCTCACATCATAATGCATAATATAATATCTAAAATGAATATCTCTGTAGATATAATGAATCATACGAGCGATACAATGACCGTTAGATCAAGTATAAATAACAAATTTGAATTTAATGAAGTAGATTGGAGATAAAATGAAGTTTATAGTAGATAAAATGAACACAGCTGAAGTTTATTCATTGTTTGTAATGACTATGTTGCCCTTTAATGATGTAACATGAGGATAAAATGCCTCCTTTTTTGTTGAAGCTTTTATGTAATCTGGATCGTTGATGTTGTCAAATCTATGGACTATATTTATTCTCATTTCTTATGATAAAGGTTATTCTCACCAGATCAGCCCTATATATATATATATATATATATATATAGAGAGAGAGAGAGAGAGAGTTATGATCAAGTGCTAAAATTAATGTTTGTGTTAAATATGAATGAATATCAGTCATTGGATTGATAGCATCAATGGTTGAGATTAAAACATCAAAGATTAAAAAATTAAGTATAATTTTTGTCCGTGCCTAATTGCTTTATAAATCATGCTTAATTCGATTAAGCATGATTTATAAAGCAAAAAAGCAAAAAATCTGGAAAATGTTTAAATCTCAACCATTGATTGTTTGAGATGTATGGTGTAGATTCATTCCTATTTAGTACAAACCAACTTTTAGTATAAGATGGACTCCCTATATATGGTTGTATTCAAATATGAACTATATGTCCTGAATGAACAGTGACTATTTATCCAGTCATTCATCTTAATTTTTGGACGCCCCATATTGTGCCACGTGGCATTTTTAATTAATATTTTATTAAGTAAAAGGGTAATATTGGTATCACATAGTTATATAAAGTTGTTAGTTTTGGAAATCCCTATAATCATGCAATTTATAAGTTTTGGAAATCCCTATAATCATGCAATTTATAAGTTTTTATTATCTTTTTATTTTTGGTTTATATATCATATCTAATCAATACAGAATTTGTTGGAATTGTATACATAAAAGCATTATGATTGGTATATTGGGAAATGTTATGTTTGATATACTGGTTGTTGGAGGTCAGAACCGGATCCGGCCCAACAGGAAATCTGACCGAAGCCCAATGAAGGGTCGATAATACCACCTACCAAACAATATCGCAGGAGCCCGGGCCAGAACTTGCCAAGCAAGCAGTCCTCGATGCCGAATAGCAGTTCGATCGGGGTCGAGAGCAACTTGACTAAAGCCAAAAGCAGTCCGATTGGCAAGGAGGGGGTTCGATGGAGCAACAACGACCTGCCTCAACAATCATCTAACGGTTAGAAATAGGCAACGGGCACATGACGTCTGACTCGAGGGAATTTCAGAACTGCCAAACCACCACGTAAAGGGACTACCCCGAGATTCATGGGGGTAGCCCCAACGGAAAGGAGGGGGCCACGGAAACCCTGAAATGAAGCCGCCACCTATAAATACCTCCTCAAACGCACGGGAAAACACACGCAAAAAGAGAAAAAAAACCTAGCTCCTTGTTCATTAGAAATTAGGCTGAGAGATCTGAAAGCAAAAACATCTTTACAGTTCCAGATCAATTCGATTTACTTGTGCTTTAACAATACTTTATATATGGCGTGCTTTTGTTATGTTATTTCCTGTTAGTTTTCGGTTATAGTTCTCGGGGCTCCATATTCCGAGTAAATCCACCCTCAACAATTTGGCGCCCACCGTGGGGCCTCGAAAATGAATTTCGTCTTTTCTTTGCAGGAAATGGCAGACGATCAAGGCAAACCTCATGCTGTAGAGGTTGATGGCCACAAGACCGCTCCAACTGAAGGTCAAAGCAAAGGTTCTAACCCCGGGGCTGGTCGAGGGGCCGGGGCGAGGACGAGCCATCGTAACCAGCAGTGGGACCCCACGTCCGCCTAATGCGGGGGGGGGGGGACGGTGAACGACCTGATGAGAGCATTCAACGCTACTCCTCTAGGAGAACTGACTTTCTTGACGCCACCGCCAGATGTTGGTCCCGGATTATCAGGGTATAACTTAGCAGCAGAAAATGTGGTTAATCGTTTCTTGCACTCTGCTGGTTACTCAGCTGA
>JAPKLW010008788.1:962-12863 GCA_026898455.1 Plectranthus barbatus | reverse complement strand
TTCCCATGTTGGGTCTACCCGGGATTCAGGGTTATTTAAAAACTTGCCTTCACTACGTAATGTATACTTGAATCATTGTGCAGGTCATGGTGTTGGGAAATTTGGCTAAGTTTCCCTTCCCTCAGTAGCACTCATAGAAATGTTGTGATTTTGATTAAGGGGCGGCGCACGAATCACAAGGCTATTTGTTAGATCATAGTTTTGGTGCATCAAATCCTAAGTCCTACCAGCGTCAGTTTTGTCTCTAGAAAAGCTCTAGTCTCAAATGTAAAGTCCTGTTCAGGTCTTTTGAGTTGTAAGTCGTAGCTGATCAAGACTCATGCTGGCTACTGTTCACCAGCATGAGATGTGCTTACCAGTTGAGAGAAGTCTCACCAGCAAGCGGCTGACAAAGACTCATGCTGACACTGTTCATCAGCATGGAGTAGAGCTATTGACTGGTCACTGTTCACCAGTTGGATAGATTTCACCAGCAGGAGGCTGAGAAATCTTACCAGGTTAGAATTAACAAGTACCAAATGGAGTGCTGGTGCTGATTATGGTATCAGAGCGTAACCAGCAGAGCGTAAGAAACGAACTTACACATTTTCCGCTGCCAAGTTATACCCTGATATCCGGGATCAACACATGGTGAGGAGGTTGGTGCACTCCTATCTTTGTGGTTTCCTGGGAAGGGAGTTGCGAAAGCATATGAGTTTTTGTGTGTTAAGGCCGACAACTATTACTGGCAACGTACCATATGGAAATCTTACATCACTCCCCAGTTTTCTTGTACCTTGTGGTTTGCATTTCAGGGCCAATTGAAGATGAGGGACCGAATGCACTATCTGTTGGATGATGTGCCCACGGAGTGTGTTCTTTGTAGAGAGACTGCCAAATCTAATTCTCACATTTTCTTTGAATGCTCTTTTGCAGGTGGAGTTTGGATGCTCGTAGTGGATTGGCTACGCTTTCAGCACCGCACTCGGACACTAGCGGGTGCGTTGAAGTGGAGCATGCGTGAACGGGCGAAGTCACAAGTTACTAAAAAGGCAAGGCTCCTGGCATTTGCGGCAACTTGCAACCATATTTGGATCGCGAGGAATAGGTGTATCTTCAATGATGAAACACCTATGGCTGCGACGGTTATCAAGCGTATCAAGGAGGATGTGTTCAAAGTTCTCTACTCAATCTTCCCAATTAAAGTAGTCATGGCGTAGATAGAGTTCAATTGCAACCGATGATGGCTACCACATTATTTGGCTATGATAAATTGACCCTTGGGTATGCCTAAGTCATTTTGTAAGGTTTCAGCATGATTTCAGGCGCCATTTAAATTTATGCATCTCTATTTTTGCTTAAACTCAGCGGGTAGTCTTGCCTGACCTGGGTTTGCGGTCATGGGCTTTTGCAGCAGGGTCATTCTCGATGCCCGTTTGGATGGCCCGGAGGCGCGACAGTACGTGAGATTGATGAGTTCAACCACCATATGCCACGATGCGGGTCGCCAGGGGATTGCATTTGGGCCGGCCGCACGCTAGGGCGCACGGGAGGCCAGTATCTGCCCCTTCTCTGCCCCAAAAGGTTATAGGGAGAGACGCGATGTGTGACGCCCAGGCAGACGTGCCCTCGGCCTAATGGCTTCGGGCGTAACTTGCATTCAAAGACTCGATGGTTCACGGAATTCTACAATTCACACCAAGTATTGCATTTCGCTATGTTCTTCATCGATGCGAGAGACAAGATATCTATTACCAAGAGTCATTTTGAAATTTGATAGACGCACGCCGGCCCCACGCTGGTCCCACAGACAGGGGCGGGGGCGGCAGCGGCGGCGCTGATGGGTTTTGTATACTGAAAACATTAATTATAATGAGTATACAATGGTTTATTTCTCCTATCCGTTAACAATCTCACATGTATAAACAATGGTATCCTCTTGTCTCACCAATAGGGATGATCATACGGCTTGTTGTAGATTGCAGAAGACAGTATGATCACTTGACTTAGTGAGACATAAACCTGATCACAGCTGAGACAGCGTATGAGGATACGTCTGTCCGGATGGCTGCAACATTGTCGGAATAAGTAGTCTGTCTTGGTTACTTGACATGCTGGTACGCAGAGGTGGCGTATTGATGGACCGCAGTGAGATGTATTCGTCTGTCTGACATCAGCGAATGCAAGATCTCATTATATTGATTGAATCCAAACCCTAACGAAGGTTCAGGGGTTTGCACAGATTGACTGTTGCTTTGACTTGCCATGGTGTAGAGCCTAAGTAACGTGCTCGTATATCCGCATCTTGGGTAACAGCAATTCGTGTAGTACCGCCTGAGACTGGGTTTAGGTAACCATATCCGAGTAATAGGATGGGGACATTCCCTGAGGAGCTCAATAACATTCATCGTGCCAAAGTCCTGCAGGCTGATTAAGTTAAGGCACGAGTGATAAGGATTGAGTGGTACTACTCAGGAATAATAAGATATTAATTAATTGTAGTTAGAGCTTGTCACAGGATCCGATTAACTAATGGATGTCTGGTAACCTTAAATATGGGGATTCTCAATTAATGCAGCCCGTTCTCATAACGTGGTAATAAAGGGGTAGGTCAGTATTAATTCTGTGGTGAAAAAGAATTAATATTAATTAGTTAATTGTGTCCTGGGTTGTGGACATGAGAATTAATTAATTTATTGGCCCACTTTATTATTTGCATTAGGTCCCAGGACTGACCCAATTAAATATGCTGAAAAAAGGCCCAGTAGCCCATTAGGGATAAAACCCTGGGTCTATAAATAGACCACTCTCTCTTGGAAACCCAAGCCACTTGTGTGATCATTCAAATCAGTCAAAACCCTAGAATAGAGAGAGAGAGGGGCGGCGCCTGTAGAGGGGAGAAGAAGAGTTTTTCTGCTCCGGCCTACAACACAGATCTGTGGAATCCTCACTAGTAGCAGATCTGAGCAGCATTGGGACCCAGCCCTGAAGATCTAATCTGGAGAATAAATTTCTCTCTTCTTCTCTTTATTTTTGATTTTAATCTAGAAATTAGATATCTAATTTCTGTTTCCGCAGATTTAAATCGAATCGCATGGTTGAATTGGAATTGGATATTCAAACGCGAAAGATCGGATCAGACTCAACGGAATAACGGTAATTCCTCAATCCACAATTCTGAATATTAAATTCATAGGAGTATGCTAGGTTTTATTGCGAATTCTGATTGTGCAAAATATCCATAAATCGGTCTGGTTCAATTGGTTTTTGTGATTCGGTTCACTGGAAAACCCTACAATTGGTATTAGAGCCAGGTTCTTGATTTATGGCTCTTTTGTGCATAATTAAATTCTATATGCATATATGAATTTATTTGTTTTGTGGATGGTTTTTGTTCCTCATGGCAACCCGTGTAATTCAGCCCACGGTGGTTTATCCGTGTAGGGCTGAATTAATTTTGTAAAATCACAAGAAAATCCATGATTAATGTAGATTTGAAAAATTGTAATAGAATAGATTATTCTGTAATTTTTTATTTTCAAATTTGTAATTGAACGGGTCGAGGACGAAGAACGAAGACAGAGCCGGCGAAGGGCGGCGCGGGCGGACAGCAGCGGCGCCGGGGGCGCTGCACACGCGAGATGGGAATTCTATGGTGAAGGGGTAGGTCAGTATTAATTTTGTGGTGAAAAAGAATTAATATTAAGTAGTTAATTGTGTCCTGGGTTATGGACATGGGAATTAATTAATTTATAGGCCCACTTTATTATTTGCATTAGGTCCCAGGTCTGGCCCAAATAAATATGCTGAATTGAGCCCAGGAGCCCATTAGGGTTTACAACCCTAGGTCAATAAATAGACAGCTCTCTCTTATAAGTTGTAACACAGTTGAAAAACCCTTAACCTAGAGAGAGAGAGGTGGGCGCAGTTTTCTAGAAAAAGAGGAGGAGAATTTCGATTCTGGTCCTGCTCAAATCACATATCTACGGAGTCCTCACCAGTAGTAGATCTGAACAGCATTGGGATACAGATCTGAAGACCTGATCTGGAGAACAGAATTGCGTGGTTAAATTGAAGTTGGAAATTCAAACGCAAAAGATCGGATCAGACTCGACGGAATTACGGTAATCCCTCAATGCACAAATCTGAGTATTAAATTCATAGGAGCATGCTAGGGTTTATCATGTTTTAATTATGCACAATACCCATAAATCAATCCGGTTCAAATTGGTTTTCGTGATTCGGTTCACGGGAAAACCCTACAATTGGTATCAGAGCCAGGTTCTTGATTTATGACTCTTTTGTGGATAATTGAATTCGATATGCACGTATGAATTTACTGTTTTGTGGATGTTGGTTTTTGTTCCTCGTGGCAACCCGTGTAATTTAGCCCACGGTGGTTTATCCGTGTAGGGCTGAATCAATTTTCTAAAATCACGAGAAAATCCGTGATTAGTGTAGATTTGAAAATTGTAATAGAATATTATTTTGTAATTTTTCAAATTTATGTAATTGGACGGATCGAGGACGAAGCCGACGTAGGGCCATCGGAGGACACAGCGGGAAACGGCAGCGGTGCGGCAGGTGCGCTGCCGGGGCGTGGCGGGGCAGGGCGGCGGTGGTGGTCGTCGTCGGTTGATGCTGTCCCGTCGTGGTGGCTTGTGGTTTTGGTGGTTTGTGGAATCCTTTGTAAACCCTAGGGTGATGATGAGTTTTGTATCACTTAGTACAAACTAAGCAAACAAAGAAATATATTGAGTCCCTTTCATCTTTTCAATGAAGAAGTTGAATCTGTCAATGTGTTCATAACCATGAATATGATGTTCCCAGAGATATGGACGTTGTGCATAGTGAGCTTCTAAAGCTCTTGATCCCGTCCCTCCTGCCCGATGAAGAACTTAAGTTGTCTACGTACATGATTACCTCCTGAGCTCCGGGCCACCAACACATATGACGTGATCTGTCAAAATATGCTTATCGAGCTCACTGCCTTTCTAGAGAATATTTTTTTTAGTCATTTCATATTTCTTAAACCTGCTTCAATCATGGCCGACATGTTGATGATGAGCCATTTGCAAAATTTTAACTATTATTGGATAGCATTTTGTATAAAGAATGAGGCGCTGAGTAATCAATTCAATTATTGTACATTTTCAATAATCAACTATGCATATACTACCTCCGTCCCATAACAATTGTCTTGTTTGGAAATTACACAGATACCAATGCAAGTAGAGATAGAGGAAATTAGTATTTTATTAGTGAGTGTGTATAAACTTTCCATTTTAGGAAAGAAGACAATTGTTTGGGACAGACGAAAAAGGAAAACAAGACAATTGTTTTGGGACGGAGGGAGTAACATTTTTGTTGTTGATGTTCTCTCAAAATAATTGATAATGAGATACCAATTATTTGTCCCTCCAGTGACTTTTTTTTTTTCTTCTATTGTATTATTGTTTGATTGCACTTTACATAATTGACCACATTATTGTTCTCAGTTATATTTACCCAAACAACACAACAAATAGAATAAAAATATATCAATTATAAAATACATTAATATTTTTTCGTATTAATTACAATTTTAAAGTGTGGTAAGATTTTGAATAATTTATCACGTAAAAAAATGGATTATAGCACTACCACAATTCTAGATAAAACTTTATTGAATAATGTTATTATGTGTAATTATATACTTTGTCTCAATATTATAGATAATTATATTATGATATTACTAATTTTAATTCAGTTCAATATAATATGTTTTGGAGATGGAAACAAAGTGAAACAGTAAGACAATTATTATAATAAAATCTTAATATATATTTTCGCCAATTATGTGACTATTAATAAAATCCCTCCTCATAAATGATTTCTTCTTTTCCTATGCATTTTCTAGAGCCCAACAAATTTATCTTTACCCTGCATTTTCTCAAGGGTACTGCTAAATGGCCAGATTCTAGCCAACCAGATTCCATTTTCTTAAGCTTTTAGAAGTTGCCTACTAAAAATTTTAATATTCTTTTACTATTTTACCCTTTTCCTCCAAATATATACACTTCTCCAATTACCGATAAATTTGCTCAACTATCAATAAAGTATCAATCTGTTGATCTTCTCAAAGGTGTGCTAATAATTACCATTCTTAATATTTTTCAAATTATAATATATTTTACATTAAGTATTTGATAATAAATAGTAGATCTTCATTTTACTGTTCAAAATTTGATGAAAAATAAATTTGCTTTAAAGTAATATTTCTGATACATTTCAAAATTATTTTTAAAATGTTGGAACAAATTTTAAAAATTGTTCAAAAATATTGTGCAATAATTTCCATGTTTTTGGGCGAACATTTTCCATAATATTTTGCAACAAACCGAAAATCTAAAGTTGGGAACGGGTCTATTGGTTCATATTGAAAAAATTTATTAATGTTACTGGTATAAAATTAATACTAGTATTGGTGGCCACTAATTATATGAAATTAGTGATTTATAAAATAAGTAATGTCAAGTGTTTAACAAAATGCTAAACTACTAATAATAAAACAAATCTACAATAATACTAAAATTAATAAGTGGTTACTAAATAAAACGATTATTTCATCAAGAAGATTATTATTTCATTTAATATTAATTAATACTAATAATTATAATCAATTTTATCTTATAAATATGTTCGATCTTATTTTCAATTTCTATATCTTATAATTATATACAATTATTTCCATTAATTATCAACAAGCTATTTTATATTTTCTCAATATCTCGGTAGTTTATAGTTTTGTAATTTATATATATTCAACAATCAAGATATAATTAAATTTAAATAATAACATAGAAAATCGAATAATAATTACTTATAAAATTATTTTAAAATTATGTTCTTCAAACATCGTGTTAGGAAGCAATCTTATCCTATTTTGATTGTTTTGATGTGTCAAATTGCATAGAACTAATTGAGTTATAATATTCAAGACAAACTGAAACTGGCTACCAATTTGGAACTAGCATTCAGAAGAATTGGCGGAAGACACTAGCTTGATCTTTCTCAAGCCTACAAGACAAGTTCACAACAAGGTTCCAACTCACGAATAGAGACAAAGACGGCAAGTCAGATTAATATTTTTTAGACCAGACTTTTAAGATCATTTAAAGTCTGGGGAGCTCAACCAGTTTGGATTCCTACGAAGAGTCGTTCTATTACATGACACCAAGTTAAAATTGTGTCAAACTTTATAAAATTATCTCCAATTTATATTTCACTGATTACATACATAATTTAGATGATTCATATTTATTGATAATAATTTAGATGATTCATATTTACTGATAATAACAAACAATTCAATTAAGAATATTCAAAATCTGCAATATTTTAATTGAAATTTGTATTTGTAAATATAAAAAGTAGTATATAATTTTATTGGTTTGCGATATGCTCATTAATTTGAGTATATAGGTTGAGATTCTTTAATTATTTTTATTTAAGATTTTGGATATTAATTTTCTTGAAAGAATATTAACTAGAATTACACCGTGGAATAATTTTATAAATACAATTTTTATTAAAATGTATCTCAAATTTTTAATTGCATTACAATCATACATTTAAAAATGAAGGTTTTTATGTGCATACAATTTTTTTAAAAATGCAAAAAAGTAAAAGTGCAATGCTAAATTACAGATTTGATTAGAATCCATGAATGTTTACATTAACTTTTTATTAATTAAAAAAAATTAATTTTTATCTTATCCTGTTGGTCCTTAAATATCAGAGTCGTCGTGATGAAAACTTAACACGAAATGCAGCGGAATAATTATACGTCACTTACACTATTACTTTTATCGATGTATTCAAAATATTAGCTAGCTCAAGTTATCACTTAGGTGTGTTTTCAGATATACGCTAGCAACTATGTTGCTAGGTTTCAAATCAGCTTGATACAGTAAAGTGATAAAACAGTAAATGAACACAAGATTTTATAGTGGTTCGATCCAAATAGATCTACGTCCACTCCTTAGCCGAAACGCTAAGAATTTCACTAGAAAAGTATACAGATTACAAGGATTCGCCTTTTCAGTTAAGTAGGCAGTGAGCTTTCGGCCTGGCTACTTGACAGCTATCCTCCGTTAATCTGAATTCCTCCGATAAGGTTTGGCTGGGTCAAGGGCGCACCTTCGAAACTCCTGCCTTGCCTGAAATGGAAGTTTTATAGTCACTTCCTGACTTTCCTTGAATGTGGCTAAGAGCCCGTCCTAGTCTTGACCTTTTCAGGTGTTCGACTGTTAGATTCTTTCTCGGAAGAAAAGAATCCCAATGATTGAAATATTCTTGAATGCAATCAAGAATATCTTCAATGGAATGTCAGTATATCAATGACCGACACTTGGGTTGTTGGGAGCTTTTAATAAACTTTCACACGGCTCTCAACAGACTACTTTTGTATGTTCACTTCGTCAAAGGAATCTCTTGCTTGAGTGTTCGTGAGTGTATGAAGTGAGAAAAGCAGTAGTCAATCTCATTCTTGAACCTGTCTTTTATAGGTGGAGATTCAAACCTTGAATCTCCATATCCGTTAGACACAACGGCATCTTTGTCCAAGAGTGGATTAACTTGTTTGAACACTTTTTGTATAGGACTGTACTTTTCGAACTACTTCTGGAAAGTCTCGACCTTTGCATGTACTTTTGTCAGAATCGCAGTCCAGCTTCAAATTTTGATTCTTTTGCTTTGCTAAGCTAGAATCTGCTAAAGTATTTTTCCTTTGATCCTTTGACTTCCGTTGCTTGCGATTTCTTATTCATTGCTGAAGGATCCCGAATGCTAACGCCTTAGCATTCTGTTGATATCTATTGTCTAGCGAGCGTTCAGCCGTTTGATAGTGATCCTTCGTTAGCTTGCTTCTCTAGCAGCTTGTAAGTGGAAGACGGATGTTGATACCGTCTGCTTCATATCTGCTAGGAATTCTTCTTAGCACACTAGTCTATTACAACTCAATGTAAAACTTATACAGGACTTTACAAAGTGTGCTAGACTCTCTAAAGTTCGGCAAATGATCGACCAACTAAATAAGGTTTGATCCAACAAAACCTTTTACAAATAAGTCCTAAGGGAGATTTTAGGAATAATTTCCCAACATATCCTCAATGTAATTCACCTCCAAACTTGAGTTCATAGGATTTTATCCCACATTCACTCATCTTTATCTGTTTGCAATATGCTCATTATTTTGAGTTCACAGGTTGATATTCTTTACTTATTTTTATTTAAGATTTTGGATAATAAATTCCTTAACATTTTCTACATTAAATATCTGTCTTGATTTCGTTTTGTAGAAGTGCTGTAAGAAAAAGCATTGATATTCATAATTGTAATTACAATATTCATTTCCCTTCATAGTTTATACAAGCAGTCAAAAAACCAAAATACATAACACCAAAATACATAACAGTTAACCAAAGTCTTAGACACACATAATTTTCGAGGGAGAGCTACGTAGACAAAAAAAAAAGCTTTGCATCAGCTTTGCATGCCCCCATCCTCTTCAATCAGAAAACTAAGATTTCGGCAAGTCAAACTTGCCGCACTCCGCCAGAAGTTGATCCACCAAGTAAATCTCATCGCAGATGCCCAAACCCTGAGGAGGAAACGGAGTCACATCGCAATTCTTTGGCTTAGCAGCAGAAACTGAGGGATGATCAACAAACTTGATGGTGACGTTGTTGCGACGAATCTGGTCTTCGAGAGAATTGATATACAGTATGGTCTGCTCCAGCAACGAAACCATGTCCAATTCACCGGCGCCGGGGACAATGCTTTGCAGAGTCTTGGCCCGGTCGTTGATACGTAGGCGACGAATCCTCGCCGCCATGCTCTGAGGATCGGTCGACAGCTTCACGGCGGAGCCGCCCTTCTTCTTCTTGTTCTTCTCCTCGCCGGAGTTGCGTGCCGCCACTAAAGTTACGTCTCTGCATCTTCGGTAAGAACTCGAGGAAGAGTCCATAGTTTTTAGACTTTGGGAGTAGATCTAGAGGTGATATTTGAAGATGAAAATCTATTGAGTTGTGATCATATATATATATAGTGGAGTTTGAGATTTTTTTTAATTGGTGATGTGAAATTGGAAGTCAGGATTCTTGATTGGTCCAACTTTAATTATTACTATAATTTTTGTTTTTTATTAAAAAAACTAAAATAGTACATTTTTTATTTCTTTCTTAGCAATTTAATTTCTTCTTTAGCGATTTAATTTCTTCTTCGATTTCGATTTATATTTCTTCTAATCGATTTTTTTTCTTTGTTTCTGGATTCGTATTTGTGTTCGATTCGTATTTTTTAATGGATAATTTTTAAGATTCAACTCTAACAAATAAAATTTAAAAAGAAATAAGAATTTGGAAGAAGAAAAAAAGTAAAAAAATTAAAACAAAAAAATATTAACTTACTTATAAAATAATGAATTGATAGTTATTAGTTTAAAACAAAATTTAAAAAGTAATAATAAAATATAAAAAAAAATTAAAAATGGGGTGACTCCTCCACAGCAGAGCATCTTCTTCCTGATCGGGGGATCTTCTTCTTCCTTGGTAGCTATTACGATGGGAATTATGATGGGAGGGGATATAGTTTATAATTAATTAATAAATAAGGAGTAATTGACGTGCATAAGGGAGCAATTATTACTCAAACGAGGGAGATACTGTCAGAAGATTCTCTGTAAGAAAACCCATATATGACTTCATGAGGCAAGGCATTTGGAAAAGACAAACAAAAGAAACTAAAAAATAATTAAAAAAAGGGTTGAAAATTTTGATTTTTTTTCTTCTATTACTCACATACAACTAATTGGCTATGAAAGTACAATGTGCATAAAATTAAAACTTGATCGTGGTGTATAACATAAAGTGAGTAGTGTATTTAGTAACTCCCTATATTTGTTATTGTAGGTGTAAACTACTCGACAAAACAAAAAGGAAACATAATACTTATATAAATAGGAGAACTCTTGGTTAAAGCACATCGTCTGTGGTTGATAGGTTACAGGATTCGAGTTTTCCCGTGATATTTGGGTGTGTGTTTAAAATTAATGTATGTTTATTTTTTAAAAAAATAATAAGAGAACTCGAAATGAGGCTTGGCAGCTGGATTGTGTTTTTATTTTAAAGTTTGAGATGTTACAGTCCAAGAACCAACAATTTATATGTATAGTAGTGTTTCTTATTCTCTAGTGCTGCACTTGATAGTTAATGAAAGAGAAATTTCTGTTGTAGAAAGAATTGTCAGTTTGGCCTTGGCAAATGACAATTCATTAGTACTATATGTATATACTCCCTTCGTGTGTTATATTATAAAAGGCTTGATTTAATGTAAGCGAGGAATGATATCCTGCTCAATTTATGTGAGCACAAGAATATTATATACATATATACCTAAATAAATATATATATATATATATATATATATATATAGGGTAGTGATCAGGTGAGAATAGGAGTTACTATGAGAAATAAGAATAAATCTCGCGCGTCCATCTCATCAAATCGACGAACATGATTCATTCTCAGCATATTGAAAAACGCAGCATTTTTGCCCCAATATCGTGCAGTTTTAGTCTTTAAAGGCTAAAACTGTAAAAATATTCAAACACAAACAACAACCTGCATTTTAAGCCCGATTTACTTCATTTTTAGCCCAATTTACTTCATTTTTAGCCCGATTTACTTCATTTTTAAATAAATACGAATTAAAAAAATTAAACATCTTCTTCTTCAAAGCAACAACACGAGCGTAGTCTCTATAAAACTCAATACCAACATTAACAGTTCTTAAAACTATGCCCTTAAAATGCTTCATCTTATTAACACACTTTGGAATAAATGAACATGTAAGATACAAAAATGCACAAAGTTAACACTA
>JAPKLW010008787.1:0-12864 GCA_026898455.1 Plectranthus barbatus | reverse complement strand
ATTCGCATGGTTTATTTAATTAAAATTTATTCCTGGTATCCTAAGAACGATCCTTGCAAGAAATTCATTAATGGCAACTCGTGTTGTCCATCGTAGACTCAAACCCTACACGTGGATGGTCTCAATGAGAGGCTGAACACGGTGGAGGACAAGGTCGCGGCGGCAGAGAAAAGGGCGGCGAAGGCGGAGAGCGAGGTGGCGGCTACCCAAGCTGAGCTCAGGGAACTTCGTCGCAAGGTGGCTGAGGCGTGGGCCGATGCTGACCGGCTGATGAAGGACCTTAAAGTTTGGAATGACCAGCTCATCTCCTACGATGCTCGGCTCAAGTCTCAGCGGGAGAGCTATCTGATCGAGGTCCAGAAGTACGAGGATCGGATTGCTCAGATGCAGTCCGGTGAGGGTCTGGTCTTCGGCGCGCTCATCACCTCGCCCTTCTTCGCTGAGACTTACAAGGTACCTTGCAGGCCCCTCTATTTTTTCCTCCCGTGTTTTTCTTTCGACCCAGTATAACCCTTTCGCAGATGCTTTTCGAATAGGTTGAAAGCGAGGTCCGGGGGAGGATTGCTGCGAAGTACCAGGACCTCGATCTGAGCGTGCTCGATGAGCCTGAGCCGGAGGAGGAGGAGAAGGAGAAAGAGAAGGAGCAGGAAAGGCTCGACCAGCAGGAGTCCGAGCAGCATGAGAAGCCGCAGGAGTCGCTGCAGGGCCCAAATAGTGCTGACTAGACTTCTTCTGGTGGCCCGATGCCGAGCGAGCCAGTCCTCGGTCCTGACCCAAACATCGGCCCTGGTCCGAATCCCGATCAGGATACCGCCACCTCTTGAGCGACCTGCTTTCCTTTCTTACTTCCAGTCTCGAACAACTTTTACATTTTTTGTTTCGAACAACTTTCGTGCTTTCGCTGTTATATTACTTTGTTGATTTTCAGTAGTGCTTTATCTGATTTTGCGATTTGTGCGTTTGCTATTTTTTCTATTGTCGGAGTTGCTTTGATTTTGTTTTGTCGTGGTTGTGTCGGTATTATCCTAAGTGTCGGCGGTCTTCTCTTGGGAGTCTGCAGTTTTTCTGAAAATTGATCATGAGGGGTTGGGCGATGCCTCGGCATCGCCCCTCCGACGCTCAAGTCAGTACTAGTCAATTAGAAATAAATAAAGTTAAATAAGAAAAGATAGAGGGGACATTATCTGATTAACTCAAATCGTTTCTCAGGTTTCGTGCAGTTTTGCCGTGCAATTGTTAGGGACTTGATACGACGATTCGAACCGTGTTTTGACCTTGACAGGTTATGCAAAGACAATCATTAGGGGTGTGGGCGATGCTCAGGAATCGCCCCTCCAACGCTCAAGTTAGTAAGGATACGGTAATTTAGATAAGTAGATAAGACTTAAGAGAAAAGATTAGAACGTATCTGGGGGGCCGAAGTTGTCGACCCTCTAACTTCAAAAGTAATACTCCCTCCGTCCCATTAGATTAGTCCAGTTTGCTTTCGGTACAGAAATCAATGTTTGTGAATGTAGTGGAATTAATATTTTATTGATGTGAGGAGATTTTTTCCATATTAGGAAAGTGGACTAATCTGGTGGGACAGACCAAAATGGAAATATGGACTAATCTGGCGGGACAGAGGGAGTACTTCTTTAGGTGCTTCACATTCCAGTTGTTCGCAATTTCTCTTCCATCGTGGTCCTCTAGATGGTAAGCACCCCGACCCACTACTCTGGTGACTTTGTAAGGTCCCTCCCAGGTCGGTGCGAGCTTTCCTTGGCTTTTATCTTTTGTGTTTTGGAAAACCCTTCTAAGTACCCAATCTCCTTATTTGAAGGTCCGCATGCGCATTCTCTTATTGAAGAACTTTTCGACCTGCTTCCTTCTCTGGGCCATACTTAGTAGTGCTCGATCTCTTTGTTCGTCGATCACTTCCCGGTTCTTTATTAGCTTCTCGTTGTTTTCTCCTTCTTCACAAATTTCTACGCGTAGGCTACCAGCTCGAACTTCTGCTGGGATGACGGCTTCTTCGCCATATGCTAGGGCGAAGGGCAAGCTTCCCGTCAAAGTTCTGGGAGTGGTTCGGTAACCCCACAGAACTCCTGGCAGCTCCTCTACCTACTTCAATTTATGAGTTTCGAGCCGCTTTTTCATTGTGGCCATGATTGTTTTGTTGGTTGACTCCGCCTGTCCATTTGCTTTGGGGTATCTTGGTGTGGAGAAAACAAGTTTGATGTTGTACTGATCGCAGAACTCCTGCACTTTCCGTCCTGTGAATTGAGTCCCATTGTCTGTTCTGATCTCTTTTGGTACTCCGAATCTGCATAGGATGTGCGACCATAGGAATTTGATCACTTCATGTTCTCTGACATTAGAGAATGCCTCGGCTTCGATCCACTTTGTGAAATAATCAGTGGCCACAAGGATGTACTCTTTATGACCGGCTCCCTTCGGGAGTTTTCCCATTATGTCCATCCCCCAAGCCATGAAGGGCCAGGCCGCGATCGTGGCGTGGAGTGGTTCTGCATGGCTTTGATTAATTACTTCAAACCTCTGGCAGGCCTCGCAGCTGCGGACGTAATTCTTGGCATCCTTACGAAGCATAGGCCAATAGAACCCAACAGATATAACTTTATGCGCCAGCAGTCGAGCCCCTTGGTGGCTCTCACAATCTCCTTGTCTTTCCATGAGGATGACCTGTCCTGCAGCGGGGTCGAGGCATTTGAGCAGTAGGCCCTCAACAGATCGCCGATACAGGTCCCCATTGTAAATCGTATACTTGGCCGCGGCTCTGGTTAGCCGTAAGGTCTTGGTTCGATCTTCTGGTAGGATGCCGTCTGTGAGGTATTTTCAAATTGGCTCGATCCATGATTCGCCAATAGACAAGTCTAGAACTTCCATGTCTTGGGATGATGCGGGTTCTTCAGCCCATGTGACGGCGATGGGCCTGTTTTGCTTGGTGGAGGCCAGGTTTGCTAGTGCATCGGCCTCCAAATTTTCTTCTTGTGCAATATGTTTTAGCTCGCATTCGTCGAACTCCCTGCGGACCTCTCGTGCTAAATCATAGTATTTTTGTAATCGAGGCTCTTTTACTTGGTAATGGCCCTCCATTTGCATTACTACTAGCTGGGAATCTCCGTGCACCTGTAGGCGGCGAGCCCCTAGCTCTTTTGCGAGCTGCATTCCTCAGATTAGTGCTTCGTATTCTACCTCGTTGTTTGTTGCTTCAAAGTTTAGCCGAATGGCTCTTTTGAATAATTCTCCCCAGGGGCTTCGCAACCTAATTCCGGCTCCATTGTCGTGCATGTTACTGGCCCCATCGATCTGAAGAATCCACAGCTCTTTCGTTGCTTCTCCAATTTCTAGGCTCGCGATTTCTTTTTCTGCGTCCAATTAGAGTTTGGTAGTAAACTCAGCTATGAAGTCCGCCAATACTTGTGACTTGATCATTGTGTGTGGTTCAAACTCAAGGCCGTAGCCACCGATCTCTACTACCTACTTCAGTAACCTTCCCGACAGGCTCGGCTTTGAAAACACAGTGCACAGGGGGTAGGATGTTACTACTTTTATGGGGTGCAACTCAAAATATGGTCGTAATTTCCTCGATGCGGTGACTAGGGCGAGTGCGAGCTTTTCCAACACGGTGTATCTCATTTCAGCATCTAGGAGTGGCTTGCTTGCATAATGTACAGGATGTTGTTTTCTGCACTCTCTCTGACCAAGACCGCCCTGAGCGCATGTTCGGACACTGAAAGGTAAAGTAGCAATGTTTCAGCTTCTTCGGGTTTGGACAGCAGGGGCGGGCTCGCCAGGTAATCTTTCAACTGTTCGAGCGCCCTTGCGCATTCGTCTGTCCACTCGAACTTCTTTCCCTTACGAAGAACTTGAAAGAACTCGTGAGTCCGATCAGAGTATCTAGAGATGAACCGGCTAAGGGCCGCCAGTCTTCCCATTAGCTTCTGTACTTCTTTTGGACTTCGCGGATGTGCGATGCTCTTTACTGCCATTATCTGCGCAGGATCGGCCTCGATCCCTCGTCCAGTGACTATGTGCCCCAGGAACTTTCTCGATGCTACCCCGAAGGTGCACTTTGCGGGGTTTAGCTTCATCTGATATTTGTTCAGGATCTCGAAGGCTTGTCTTAGGTGGAGTACGTGGTCTTTCGAGTCCTTCGACTTTACCGACATGTCGTCGATGTATACCTCCATCATCTTCCCTATGAGCGGCTCGAACATCTTGTTTACGAGTCTTTGATACGTCGATCCGACATTCTTGAGTCCGAATGGCATAACTTTGTAGCAATAAATGCCCTTGCTTGTCATGAAAGTAGTCTTCTCTTGATCTTCGGGGTGCATTAGGATCTGGTTGTATCCCAAGAATGCATCCATGAAGCTCAATAAGTCATGCCCAGCGGTAGCATTGACGATGCAGTCAATATGCGGGATCGGGTACGGATCCTTGGGACATACTTTGTTGAGATCTGTGTAGTCCACACAAACCCTGTTCTTCTCATTCTTTTTCTTCACCACCACGACATTGGCGAGCCATGTCGGGTATTTTACTTCTCGCATGGATCCGTTATCCAATAATTTCTGGATCTTCTCGTTGATTGCCTCGTTCTTTTCTGCTGGGAATTTCCTCCTTCTTTACTGTACCGGTTTACGGCTGGGGTCAACTCGCAGCCAATGAGTCATTACTTCAGGGTCGATTCCCACCATATGAACACAGCCTACTCGGCAGTGAGGAATTCGACTAGCTGTGCGCGGACTTCCGGATCCAACCTTGCACCTATGTTTGTCCTTTTCCTTGGGTCGCTTGGGTCGATCTCAACTTCTTCTGTTTCTTCGGACTCCCCCGCTGGGGGCAGTGGATCGCTCTTGGCGAAGTGCTGCTGGGCGCATACGGCCTTGAAACTCGCATAATAGCATTCTTTGGCAGCGTTCTACTCGCCTCGGATCGTTCATACTCCCTTGGCTGTCGGGAACTTCACTATTTGGTGAAATGTTGAGGGCACGACCCTCAATTGATGCAGCCATGGTCGCCCTAACAGGGCGTTGTAGGCGCTGGGGGCGTCTATGACCATGAACGATACGTTATGGTGCGTTCCACCGCAATACGTCGGCAGCACCACAGTTCTGATTATCATTTGCACACCGCCATTGAATCCGATCAGCGGGGTCTGCGTGCGGACTATCTTATCCTCTGGGATCTTCATTTCTTTGAGTACATGCATGAATAGGATGTTCATTGAGATTCCATTGTCGACCAAGATCCTCTTTACGAGGCAGCTCGAAATTAACATTGAGATCACTAGAGCGTCATCATGAGGATGGCTCAGGCCTGGCGCCTCTTCCCGGATCAGTTGTCGGGCTTTCTTGGCGGCAGACCTCGTGATTCCGCTGACCTCTGATCCCCTGGTGATGCAGTTGATCATTCGAACTAGTACCGGAGACTTAGGTGCATCTGTCTTCGCGGGCCCCGATTCATCGACCCGCTTCTCTCGAATCCAAGTTCTCTTCTCGCGGTCCGACAAATACTCAGCCAAGAAGCCCTTCTTCAGTAGCTCTACCACTTCGAGGTGCAGGGCCCTGCAGTCCGTAGTGGTGTGGCCGTGATCATTGTGAAATTCACAGAACTTTTGCACGTCTCGCGAGGCTGGATTAACCTTCATCTTCTGGGGCCACCTTACTTTTTTCAGCATTCTCCGGAGCACATTCTGAACTAACTCAGCCGGTTTGATTGACAGTGTGTACTCCGGGACATATGGGCCGAGATTGTTGATCTGTGGTGGCTTACTGTAAGGATGCGTCCTGGGAGGGCGTTTATCCCGCTGCTCGCGTCAACTTTCGTCACGCGTGCTCGTCGGTAGGGCTCATTCTATTCCCACTTGATGAGCGCCCAAGCCCTATTTAGGGCGTCATCCATTGTCTGACAAAGATAGATAGACAACTCATGATAGAGATCGGAATTCACATTGAGGCCTTTCGTGAAGGCCCGCACAGCGGTGCTATTGGGACAGTTCGGCACTGTCACCAATTCTTTATTGAAGCGTGATAGGTAGGCCCTCAAGGGCTCGCCTGGCCTTTGGATCACCGCATAGAGGTCATCTGGGTGCTTATCCAGGCGCCTACTGCTCGAGTACTGTCGCATGAATAATTGATGCAATTCCGCGAAAGTAAAAATTGAACTCCGGGGCAGATTGATGAACCACTGGTGTGTGGGACCCGTTAAGCTCGAGCCGAAGCTCTTGCACATACAAGCCTCCATCTGAGCGCCTGGTATTGCCAGCGCCAACATCTTCTGCCTCTATACGGCGATATGGTTCTCTGGGTCAGAGGTTCCGTCATAGAGGACGAAACTCAAAGGGGTGAATCTGGACGGAAGCTCGGCCCAGCGATCTCCGGGGCAAACGGGGATTCCACATAACTTTCACGTGGTATAGTCCTCTTCGGCGGAGGGAGTTCGGGGACTTTAGCGAGCAGTGATTCGAAGTACCTGAGTCTTTGTTCGAATCATCGCTAGATCTACTGGATAGCCTGTACCTCGGGCTGGCCCAGCCGACCGGCCTGGTCCCTGTGGGTCGATGGATCCCGCAGGGTTCTTTCGTTGCTCGCCCCTTCAGTTTGATCAAAGTCAGCCTCCAGGTTCCTTGTAACATTTTGAGTGCTTCTTTCCGTGCTCCTGGGCTTTTCGACGATTGGTTGTGTGTTATTCGCCTGCAGTTGCAGCCTTCGGTTTTCTCTATCAAGGAGTTTATACCTCCTCGCCATGTCTTCCATTCGGGCTCCGATCATCTCGATTGCCGTCCTGGCACTTTGCACTTGTGTTACCAGCCTAGAGACGTGAGGGTACTCCAAAATATTTGGCGGTGGTGGCAGGAACGTCAGTTCCTCGAGGGGAGTAGCATTAAATGCCCTCATAAGGTCGTTCACTGTCCCGCCTGGGTTTGGTGGATGCGGGCCCCCTCTCCCGGCCGCGGTGGTCTGTCCCCTCCCTACTCCTGTCGTAGTTCCTCGACCCGTTGTTGGAGCAGCCCTCTGATCGTCTACCTCGACAATATGGGTGTTGCCCGGATCATCGACCATTCCCTGCAAAGAATGTCAGTACAAATCTGTTTTCGGGGCCCTATGGTGGGCGCCAAATTATTGAGGGTGAAATCGTGTTGAACTCGGAGCCCCGAGAACTATTAACAAGAATAAGCAAGAAACAACATAATAAAATGAAGACACTATATCAATTGGTGTATGCGAAGTGTGAATGATTCAATGTGGTTGAGCAGCGATAGGATCTAGCTCTCAGATTTCTCCGAATAAGTGCTAGTGTGAGCAAGGCTAAGCTTTCTCGTTTTTTTTCGATGCCTCGAACCTGCGCATTCAGGAGGTATTTATAGAAAAAGGCTATCATCTAGGATTTCCGCAATCTTCTCTTAGTGGTTGGAAGGCGTCCCCGGGAAAATCAGGGTGGTTCATCCACGTGGTAGTTGGGCTCTCCGAAAGTCCCTCGAGCTAACAGTTGTGCGCTCGTCACCCTTCTCGACCGTTTGGAGTCGTCAAGGCAGGTCGATATTCGTACTTCGAACTCCTCTTTGACGATCGAACTGTCCTTCATTCTGGTTGAACTGCTACACGCCCATCGGACTGCTTTTTGTCTATCAGACTGCTTTCGCGGTGAGCTTCTATATACTTTCGCGGTGAGCTTCTATCCATATAGAATGGGTTGCCGCGATCTTACTGGGCCGGCTGGTCGAACTGTCCTTCATTCTGGTTGAACTGCTACACGCCCATCAGACTACTTTTTGTCTATCGGACTGCTTTCGCGGCGAGCTTCTATCCATATAGAATGGGCTGCCGCGATCTTACTGGGCCGGCTGGTCCGAGCTTGGTTCGGACCCCAACACTTTTTGTGTATCGGACTGCTTTCGCGGCGAGCTTCTATCCATATAGAATGAGCTGCCGCGATCTTACTGGGCCGGCTGGTCCGAGCTTGGTTCGGACCCCAACAGTTATCAAAACTAGTTCGGACCCCAACAGTTATCAAAACTAAATTTAGGCTAATTTTATTCACATAAGAGAGTTTTGCGATTTAATTTCTTGTAAATATTTGAGGGTTTTTTCATTTTTTCTAGTTCAATATTTTATTATTTATATATACGTACTAAAACATTAAGTGTACTTACAAATTAATGTTTGTATTTTAATTATTATGACTTAAACAAATTTGGTCCAAGAACTACACATCATCATTCCATTCATCCATGTTGATGGATATTTTTATATGAATAGAGTGTCATAATTTGTATATATATAGAAAATAAAAGAGCAGAATTAATTTATAAGAAAACTACTTTTATTGATGATGGAGTATTTATTTGGGGTGAATAGAAAAAACAAAAACACGGTAGGCGGTAGAAGAGGCCGATGAGCCTGAATCTAGACCAAGACAATGCGGAAGTGGCATTGCTGTTGGCGCAGCCCGCACACCCGGGGAAGTGACTGAGCCTTGCGGTAGATCTGCTCAGACTGGCCGGTCTGGTAGCTGCTGCCTCCCTCCTGGGCGTGCCTCACGGCGTGCCTGATGGCTTCACACCCGCATTGCTGGCGGTCCATCTCCTTCAGCTGCTGGCAGCACTCCTCAAGGTGTTGCTGCTGGTGCTGCGATCTGCCTGTGCTCATCTCAATCACCTCCTCTTCTTCCATCTCATAGGGGCCCCTCCCCTGCTGGAAGTAGCGTTGGCAGGCGCGGAACTGGCGTCCCTGCACCATCTGCCTGCACTGCTGCTGCTGCCCCGACCGGTTGGCGTCTTCGTCCAGGGAATTGGTGATGATGGTGGTGGTGAAGGTGTTGGCGGCGGCGAGTGACACCAGAGCCACCAGGAGAGCTGCTGCGAGAGCCGCCTTGATTGCCATATATACTGCTTTAATTTACGACTAGTGTATTAGGAATTATGATGGATGGATGCAGTGGTGAGTTGGTGGTGGTGGAGGAGGGGATTTTATAGTGGAATTTGCGGTGTGCATGGCGTTTACGTGTTGATTGAGGGGGAGAGGAGGTGGATTTTTTGGTGTTGAGGTTTCAGGTTTCGAGCTTCCACATCGATGCCATGCATCTGCTGCCAAAAACACATTATTATTATTATTATTATTATTATTATTATTATTATTATTATTACTACGTATGTATATTTCATCAAAATGTTAAATGACTAAAATAGCCTCGACTTTTGATGTAATCATGTAATTACAATCTCAAAATGAAATCAGTTACAATAAAATCAATTCAAAAAAATTATTAACCATAACTAACAAATTGAAGTTCTCATTCTCGGCCCAGAACGCCCCAAACACTATATTGGGCCCTTTAAAACTCCTTCTCTTTTCCAGAAACCCTAAAACCTGTGCGGCGAAGTCAGGTTTCTATAAGAATCCCCCGCCACCACTCTGCAGTTCTACCGTCGTCTTGGTGTTGCTCGTGGATCTCTGCAGATTCGCTATATCCGAGTTACTATATATGGATGTGTGTGTGTTTGTGCGCGCAAGTATTTGGCATTGCGGTTTTTTATTTATTTTTTTTTTCACGCTATCACCTTGAAAAAAGTAGAAGAATGATGAAAAACTGTGCATGTGCAGACGCAGCATCTTCCAGACTTTGATTCTGGCGGTGCGATGAGCGGCACTTTCCACACGAGATTTCTGATTCTATTTCTCTTTACTCTTTTGGGAATTCACACTTTGATTTTTCAATATTGATTTACTGCTGCTTTTAATCTTATGATTATGTCATTAACACACTATTTTCGTGGGTTTTCATTCTAAGATAAGAATTTAGATAAGATAGAGATAGAATTTTTAGAAAACTGAGGAAGAAATGGTCATTTATAAAATTTAAATAAACTTTTCACTTAATTTTCATATCATTGTTTAATATTTTTGTTTAAATTGATCCATTTTATTTAGGCCTCCGCTGCGTTTCTTCCTCAAAATTATTGTAAGCTTCTTTTCTTAATTCTCGTTCTCTATCTTATCTGAATTTTTACAACGGAATCAATACCGACTGTAAAAGATTACTCTTTGTTTGTGAATAAACAAGATTATTATGGTGTTCAAATGTGCCCTTTTAAAGAACTCAATATTAATCTATTTTATATATTTAAAAATAAGAGATCCTAATTTCCAATTGGAATAAAAAAATAATCGATTTCGAATAAAGTATCCTTTTCCAAAAGCAAAATATGTATCATATATCGTTTATGAATGAGAAATCGAGCACAGCATGAAATCAAGCGTCAAATGAATAGAAGGATACAGAGAGATTTAGCCATCAATTCAGCATTTTCCTTCAAACCGAACGCATTTGGGTTGCATATATTGGTTTATTTATGAAAAATGAAATACTTTTTTATCTTCCTAACAAAAATAAAAAGGAAATGTTTCGAAGATAGTATAATGTTACATTTCATAATGAAACCAACATTAAATGCAAAAGATGTGAAGGTCCATGGCATGCTCATGTGTTTGATGGGACTAAATTAAAAGCTGTTTTTCCCATACACGAATCAAATCTCTATACAAAATCCCCCATTTCAGCTCCAGCTGAAACCGTTTAAATCCAACTGCTTGCAGCTGGAGGCGGCGTTTTCGTCATCGGAGTTGAGATCCAGCCTCGTCGGAAAGAAGGGCAGTTTCATGTCCGATGATGTCCTCTGTTTCTCCACCTTCATCAGATCATTGCTTCCATCCTCCTGGCTGAAAAACTTGTCATCTGCTTCGTCTCCCTCAACTCCAAACCCAATCGACAAATTCCTGGAGCTGCTTTCCGGCAGCAATGACATTCCCATGTGATGATCGTCGCGCCATCTCAGCTCATTCATCTCCTTCCTGAACTCATTATCCTTTGATTGTCTGAAGCCGACGATGAGATTATTGTACAATTCTTGGTCACAAGATGAGGTCAAGCAGCTGTCGATGGAGCAATCTGTTGGCTGGAATAAATCCGACAGCTGCTGCTGCTTCAGCTTCATTCCTGGGAATGCAGAATTCAGACATTGAGTCGACACTTTGGATGCTAGATCAGATAGCTGGACCTTGGCAGCCTCGATTCCAATGCTTCCCATGTTCTGCCCACCTAGGGTTTCCTGTGCTTTCTCTAGCACAGATTGCAGGTATTTACCTTGAGCCTCTATCCTCAGCTGCAAATGCCTTTGTACCTACAGCAGATAAAGTGGTGTTTTGTTTGATCAAATCATTGTATGTAGTGATTAGTTAGGGACTTGTGATTATAGTCATGTCATGTTTACCTCAAGCTGCTCGTGTAGCCTTCGTTGCACATCGATTTGCATTTGTATGGCTTCACCAAAGTGCGCATTTCTGATGAATAATGACATCAAAATCTAGTTGACTACTTGTGTGGACAAATGTTTATGCAAGTAACAAGACTTGTTTGCTCTTACTTAGGCGTATGGTTTGCAGCGTCTTGATAGCTGGTGTGCACCCTGCTTGCCCCCGGACTTCGCTCTCCCGTGGCTCCAATGAGTCCTCACCCCAGTAAGCAATACATATAACATACATACATATGTATACATAATGCGTTTGTTGATAGAGATTATAGGATCTCTTACCATTTTTGTTGCTCCCAGAGTACGCGTGTCCGTGAATGTTTTTACTTAGCCTGTATTTCTGTAAGAAAAAGCATAAACATGTTATATGATTGCTTTCATTGCTGCTGCTGCTGCTATTATTGAGCTACCTTAGATGATTTTCATTCATTCTTTCTTTACTTTTTTTTTTTTTTTTTTCTGGGGTATTAAATTTGGAGAGGTGGTGTTTTACCTGAAGGTGACTCTTTAAGTGGTACAAAGTAAGCCCTTGGATTCCCATAAGTTTCAAGACTGATTTAGGAGTAGCTTCTGCATTGCAAATAAATGGGGTTAATTTCATATGTGATGATGTTAAAAAAAGAAAAAAAAAAGTTTACTCTCTGCTCCACCAAGTTGGTTCACTGCATCAATGAATCTCTGGTGCAGGTCGGGAGTCCATTTGAGTCTGGGCTTAGCATCTGTGGAGAGTACAAGCCCTGAGTCTCCAGCAGCATCACTCTCTCCTTGAAGGTACAGCTGCCTTTCAGCCATTCTTGCTGATGAGGCCTGCATATTCTTCCCTTGGTTCTGAAACATTCTTCTTTAGTGCAACCAACAGTCTGCAGGGATGAGTCAGAGCCAGAGGAAGCTGTCTACTTGTGTTCTTATTTCTATTTCTTTCTTTCTATGCATGGAATGGAAGTCTTATTATAAGCACATCTAGAGAGAGAGAGAGAGAGAGAGGAAAAGGTGGGAGTGAAGCATATAGAATGTTGAGAAGGGGCAGGGTGGAAGATCCAATACCATATTTTCACAACACTTGAAAAGGATGTGTTCCTACCCTTGGTTGAAAGAAGGAAGAATCCGTAGTAGAGAATAGATCCAGTGGCACCAAAATTTAAATGGGAACCATATTCGTGGAATGAATGGATGGGCTGATGTGGATTGGAGGAATCCTTTTGGTAAAGGTGGAAAGCAAGAAATTCCTGGTTCTGGATAGAAATGAAGTGAAGATATCATGTAGGTAGAGTTTGAACGATGATGTTGTCTTTAGGTTGGTTATACTTATACATGTAATGTAGTAATATAAACATAATATGTTCACCAAAAGTTTGAATGACTATGTGGGAGTTGTTGAAGTGGATGGAGGTGATTCATTTCATGCAGGTGGTTAAAGGCAGAGATGGAGAGATGATAGAAATGAGATTCCCTTCCCCCCACTCTTTATTCTCTCATTCCCCTTCAACAGGGTTTCAGATGCTCATCATCATTTCCTCATCACTTCTACTCCTACTCCTGTTTTTTTT
>JAPKLW010008786.1:0-12866 GCA_026898455.1 Plectranthus barbatus | reverse complement strand
CTTGCACTCTGCGTACTCAGCTGACTGGCGACTGGCTCGTCAGCTGGTAGCTCAAGACTTTGAATATTTTTAGCCTTGTTTGCACAGTTATATCAGTTTTCAGATATACACCAGCACTTGGGTGCTGGGTTTTAAATCAGTATGAAATGCAGAAAGCTGATAAAAGACAAAGGATTTATAGTGGTTCGATCAACTGATCTACGTCCACTCTCCAGTCGTAGCACTGGAAATTCACTATAGAGTAATCAGGTACAAGTTGCCTACGATCTATCTCTAGCTGGTGCGACCCTTGTCCACCACTTCGCTAGATCAACCGCTCCCGGTCTTGATTCCTTCTTCAACTCTGATCAGCTGGTGGAGTGCGAGCACGTCACTTCAACCTCCACAGCTTCACTGGGTGTTTAGTTCTCCCAAGAACGTATCTTCTCAATACGGCAAAAGCCCGTGATAACTCAAGTGCTGGCTGACACAAGAGTTGCTGTGAACTTCCTCGGAAGAGAAAGATCACCAAAGAGATCAGTAACTTACAAGCTGGAAGCTTGAAGTCTCGTGTTTGATAAATCAACACACGGATAGCCTTTAAAAAGGCCTCGAAAGTTGTATGCGCTTCTACTTGCTTGAGCGTAATGAATTTGCAGTCTTTCGGTAGGTGAAGAGTATTGAATGTCAGGAAGCAAGCGTCTTAAATGTTGGTGGTTCCGACCTATTTATAGACGCGGGATCCCATTCAAATCTTCTAGCCGTTTGGACACATCCGGAAAAGGTCTCTGTCCTCGCATGTCCTTCAGACGGCGGCAGGTAGGAATTTTCGGAAAGCGCCATGCTTTTGTCCACTTTATCTGACATTGATCTCTTTATGTCAGAACGGCACTATTCGTCAGTACGAGGAATCGGAACTGGTGTCTTGAACTGATAGACTTTAAGGTATCCTCCCTTAAAGTCATGCTTTGTCAGTTTATTCCTCAGACGAATCTTCTTTTTGTCTCTAAGACTCTGGGAGAGCGAATCTTGAATTCTGCTGGTAACATCCGACTGGCAGAACATACTGGTGATCTTGTGCTGGCAGTCTCTGCTGGTGACTTGCGTTGGCACAATCTAAGTCTACCAATTTGTCTGGATGTTAACTCTTGGAATCTCCCATGACTGGTGACTTCACCGCTGGTGAACAGTGTCAGTGAGAACACCTATTCTGCTGGTAAGGTTTGTCAGCCGCTGCTGATGAAAACCTTCCCAACTGGTGAACAGTGGCCAGTCGTGAGCTCTTCTCATGCTGGTGAACAGTGTCAGCACGAGTCTTTGTCAGTCGCTTGCTGGTGAGACTTCTCTCAACTGGTAAGTACATCTCATGCTGGTGAACAGTAGCCAGCATGAGTCTTGATCAGCTGCGACTTACAACTCAAAAGACCTAAACATGACTTTACATTTGAGACTAGAGCTATTCTAGAGACAAACTGACGCTGGTAGGACTTAGGATTTGATCCACCAAAATACCAAAACTAGAATCTAAACAAGTAGCTACTGGGGAAAGGAAACTTAGCCAAATTTCCCAACAATTTCCCCCTTTTTGGTGCGATCAAAGCCTAACCAGCGAGCACTCAGCTGATGAGGAAAGTTACAGAAGATTTCAGGGTTTTACAAATAAGCCTATCAGATCTAAACCCATGAAACTACTTCCTCACATCAGCTCTAACTAAAATCTTCCCCCTCAAACTAAGAGGGATATTGCTCGTTTAAAATATGAAAATTGAGATCAGAGCAAAAAGATTTAAAGTATGTAGACGAGTGCTGGTGCTGATTACACTGGATGTGTAAGTTCAGCTGGTAAGTAAATACTTGACAAATGTTGGACAATGAGAGATTGTCATCAACTTGTCAGCAATCATTCCATTAATGATGTAGCATTACATGTACAGGAAGGATAACTGACTAATCTAGCTGATAAGCATTTACTTACAACAAAATATAGAAGCTAGACTATGGCTTGGATGATGATCCTGGTGATTGAGTTCTGCTTGTGAGCGACCTCAGGATCTCAGTGAGCGCTGCCATATCTTGTCTGCTCTTCTCCCTTTCCTCAGCAGCAATCCTCCTCTCCTCTTCAGCAAGACGAGCTCTCTCTGCCTCAGCACGTGCTCGCGTACTTTCCCCCTCTTGGATCCGCGCCAAAAAGGAGGACACTCCAGCGGTTACAGACTCCATCTTTTGAGCAATTTCAGTTCGAAAGGAGGCGAAGCGCTGGTCCATCCTGGCATCAATGAGTGCAAGAAGCTGCGCAGGAGGATGGATCTCGGAGATTGGCTGCGCTGAAACTTCAATGGAAGAGGAGGGCACATCAGGTGCGGAAGGAGCCATTGCTGGTTCAGATACAGTTGATTCTTCCATTGGGGCTGGCTCCTCCGCTGGCACTGCAGCTGCAGCTGGTTCCTCCGCTGGTACATCAGCTGCTGGCTCCTCTACTGGTACTTCGACTGCTGCTGCTGCTGGCTCCACTACTGGCACTGCAGCTGGAGCTGGCTGGACTTGTTCAAAAACGGGTGGGGCTGTGAGTTCCACCACTTGCCAGTCCATGTGAGCAGGGACGAGATTGCCCGAGACAATAGGAACAGGAGGGACGGCAAGGGTCAGCCACCAACCACGAGAGGGATCCTCCTCCACAATGTGGTCTACCAGCAGAGCGCTGGCAGCCATGTCGAACAATATAGCATGGTAGGGAGGGATCCTCGGGAGGGTAACCAGCACTTTGAGGCGACGGAGTGCGTACGTCAGCTGGTACCCCCGACTGGTGACTCGAAACTGGAGGAAAGGTAACTTGATCTTTTTCAGTGGCGGGAGGCCGGAGCTTCCAGTCAGCTGCCTATACTCAGCGATTTTCAGCAAGCGACGCTTGATCCTCCTTGTAGACAGCTGCTGGGGGCAATCAGGATCAGTGCCCATGAAGGCATGAGCCCACTCCTCCTCCGCTCTCCAGTAGCCAAGACCCAGCCTAGCATAGAGGACCGCCCGCTTCTCCACTGTCAGCAGGCGCTCGCATCGGTCAAAAATCCTCCACCTCCGGAGCTCCAGACATAGGTCCGGATCCACCCTCCAGAGTCTTCGGTAGCTGGATATCATTTCGTCATTGACGGCATTCTCCACCTCCGCCGTGATGTTCTCAGCATACTCATAGAGAGTGGAATTGTAGTATTCCACTGGCTGCAGGGGCAGGCACCAGTCAAGAATTCTTGAGGCATATACCGACTGGTGGGGGAGTCCGCTGATGGGGATGATGTTGAATGCTGAAGGCTCAGGCACTCGTGAATTTAGAAACGCCATGTCCCCGCGGTGCTCCCACCGGTGTACCCCTGTCACTAGCGACTGGAAGGCATCCTCATCAATCAGTTGATGCTCTTGGATGCAGAGCATGTAAGGTCGCCTTTCAGTACGTGCACGCCTAGCTGGTGATGTAGAGGATGCTGCTGGTCGCCCGGAAGTTGATGTCGAGGCATCTGTAGATCGGGGGCGACTGGCAGGACGATGAGCCTTATCATCAAGGTCTGGGAACAGATCCCTTGGCTCCATCCTCTGCACCATGGAGTAATGTATCACCTCCTCAGCTGCTTCCTGCTCCGGCTCTTCAGCCCTTGGTTCCTCTGCATCCTCGGATTCAGAACTGACATCCGAGAAGCTCGCCAGTTTTACCGGGGTGGTCGCCCGCACTTCTTCTCCTCCACTGGCACCCCCTTGCGCGGCCAGTGGGTCTTCTTCACCTCCACCACCCCCTTGCGCGGGTGGAGGGACTTCAGCGGTTTCCTCCTCCGGTTTGTACTCATCCACAAGGGATAGTACATCCTCTTCAGCGCCCATGACCATCAGGCGGGTAAAGGATTCTTCTGATAAGATCTGGCCTGGAGCTGGTGCTGGTGGCCTTGCACTTGTAGTTGGGGCAACTTCCCATTTGCCTTTGGCCACCTGGTGCACCTGCTCCACCAGTTGCGCCTGACGTCTGGCCTCATGCTCAGCCTGCACCTTTGCAAAGGCTTCATCGCGGGCTGCCAGCTCAGCCTCTCTTTTACGCTAGTCGGCCAAGGCCTTCAACCTTGCCTGGGCCTGTTTCTTCCTTACAATAGAAGCTTGTTGCTCCTTCTTCGCCTTCTCCACCAGCTTCTGAGCTCTGGTCTGGATTCGCTTCCTCTTGCGAGTCATCCTTTCGAGGGTCTCCTCCTCAGTCAGTCCTAAGACGGACTTCTTGACTGGGATGGAGATCTTCCCAGACTCAGGGTCATATGCAACAGCTGACGGTGGCTGCTGGTGCTGGGAAGTCTTTGGCTTCTTGTGGGATGGCTTCTCGGTGACTGGTACAAGTTGTACGTCCCGTGGGTGGATACCAGTCGCCTCAGCCACTGCGCCTTCCATGGTGTCGAAGAGAGACTCCGTCTCCAACTTCCTCTTCAACTGAGCCCTAGCCTCATCAGTCAGTGGGAGAGCCACAGCTGGCACTTGCTCCCCCAGGTCTTCTGAGTCTTCCTCAGAAACGGCCTCAGCAGGGTCCACTGCTGACTTCCCTTTCAGCCTGCGTGGCTTCTTGTAATCTGGGCGAGGCAGCTTCACCTTCGTGGCTGGTATGAAGTCGGAACCAACCAGCTGTTCCCCCTGATCCACGCCATCACCCAATTCCATCTCCAGGATGTGGCTGATCCTCAGCCCGAAGGATACGGCGTGAGCAAACCTGTCGTCAGTCGGAACAGTGGTGTTCCTGTCTACATTTTCCAGCAACCGGCCGAAGAAGAATTCAGCCCAATTGCCCTCAACCCCGTCGACAAGCGCACACATCACTGAAAATTTGCGCAGGCTCAGCTCGGCGTACGATCCGACCTCACATTGTAGCATGCGAACTACAATGTCGCACACCATCTGCCAATAATCTTCCATTTCTGACTTCCTCATTCCAGTACGGAAGACGGTGACTTCTGGCTTCTTCCATTGTGCCCACCTCCTCCGGAATTCCACCGTATCATCCTGATGATACGTGGCCACTTCCTCTCCTTCATTCCTCAGTCCGAAGAGATTGGCGAGGTATTAGGCGGTGACGGTGATCAGGTGCCCGAAAACTGAAGTGGTGAACGACTTCCTGTCGTCAGCAATAACCGCCCTAGCATAGAACTCCGTAACCATATGAGGATGGAAAGTGCTGGGGGTCGCTGTGAGGTACTGTTGGAGCTGTTCTCGGTCGATCATCTCCATCAGCTCCTCCCCAAAATGTTTCAGGGCCAATTTCTCATTTAAAATTTTCTCTTTTTGGACCTGAGCAGCCCTTATCTGTGCGTTTGAGAGCTGTCGCCTGGTCGCCGGCCTGTTCAACTGAACCAGTCGGGCGAACGGATAGGTGTAATCGATATCTTTGATCTTTACTATGCCAGTATACGTAGGCATATGAGCTTCAGCGACTGGTAGGTCTGGTGAACCAGACGAGGATGATGTAGATGTAGATGGAGGGTTATCAGCTGGAGGTCGAGAAGATGATGCCATGACTTCAGAAAGATTCAAGGTTCAGAAAATTTCAAGGGAAGATGAGGGAATTTTGAAAGATATTAGGATTCAGAAAGTAGGGAAACATAAAGGTTAACCCGAAGGAAGTGATCAGATATATATACTCGGGCCATGCAGGATCAGACGTCCAGGATCAACGCTCAGCAAGCGAGGATCGACGGTCATCAGCAGACCCGATTCCCAGGGGTGACGTGCGCGGTCGTGCTGACGGGCGCCACGACGTGGAGCTGACGTGGCACGCAGCGATTGGTGGCAACCAAGCGTCGGACTGCGTAGACACTGTGCACATTAAATGTGGCATTAAATGCCGCATTAAATTCTGAGGACTGTACACGCTACTTGGATTTGAACAATCCCGCCATTTCTGCGACAGCTGGCATGACTGGTCATCAGTAGCATATACCAGTTGCATACTTCCCCCTAACTGGTTGGCCTCTTTATCAGTTGGCAACTGATACATATACTGGTGCTGGACTCAAATGTCGCCAGTCGCGGAAATTCCATCAGTTATCTGCTGGCAACTTGAAAGAGAGAGAATTGAGAGCTGAGACTCAATTTAATCCGCATAATCTTCTCTCCAAGAAATCCACTCCTCATCATCACTTGGAATTGGGAGCTGGGACCCAATTCTATTTCAACTGATGGTTTATGCTGGCAAATTGAAATGAGAGCTGGGACTCATTTCCTTTGACAATTGAGGGATAAGTTCCGCCAGTAGGAACCATCAGTGAGCTTGAGATACCACTTAAATAAAAACAACTAAGAGCTTGGACTTAGTCGTAATCAGCGTCCTTCAGAAGAGCAAGAACAGAATGAGAGCTGGGACTCATTCTTCCTCGTCATTGGGGCTCACATCAATCTCCATAAGACCGAGTTTGATGCACAACTCCTTGAATCTTGCTTCTGGCAGAGGTTTAGTGAAGATGTCAGCCAGTTGATCTTCAGTTTTGATGTAGTCCACGCTGACATCCTTCTTTTCGACATGATCACGTATGAAGTGATGTCGAATATCTATGTGCTTGGTTCTGGAATGATGAACCGGATTCTTCGTGATGCACATAGCGCTGTTGTTATCGCAATAGATGGGAACACAGCCAGTGTCCACTTCATAATCCTCCAGTTGTTGCTTGATCCAGATAACTTGAGCACAGCAACTGGCAGCGGCAACATACTCAGCCTCAGTGGTAGAAGTAGCAACTGAGTGCTGCTTCTTGCTAAACCAGCTGATTAGCTTGTGTCCTAGAAACTGACACGTACCACTGGTACTCTTTCGGTCAATACGGCATCCAGCGAAGTCTGAATCTGAATATCCAATGAGTGTAAGCTCATCATTTCTGGGATACCATATTCCAAGAGATTCAGTCCCCTTCATATATTTCACTATCCTTTTGGCAGCTTCCATGTGTGACCTTTTCGGATTGGCTTGAAATCTGGCACACACTCCGACTGAGTACGAGATGTCGGGTCTGCTGGCTGTGAGATAGAGAAGTGATCCAATGATTCCTCGGTAGACGGTAGGATCAACTGATTCACCTTGCTCATCAAGAAATATCTGACAACTGGTGCTCATAGGTATTCTGAGGGACTTAGTTTTCTCTGGGCAATACTTCTGAATTAACTCCTTCGTATACTTCCGCTGGCTGATAAAAATTCCATCAGCTGACTGCTGGACCTGGAGTCCGAGAAAGTATGTTAACTTGCCCATCATACTCATCTGAAATGATGTCTGCATCAGGTGAGAAAACTTCTCGCAGAGAGTTATATTCCTTGATCCGAATATGATGTCATCAACATAGATCTGCACCATTAGCATGTCACCTCCATCCTTGAGAAGAAAGAGAGTCCTATCAATCTTCCCTTTCCGAAATCCATTGCTGGTGAGGAATTGTGACAGCGTTTCGTACCAAGCCCTGGGCGCCTGTTTCAATCCATACAGGGCCCTTCTCAGCTTGTACACCTTGGTGCCAACTTCAAAGCCTGGAGGTTGCTCGACATATACCTCCTCTTTTAGCTCGCCATTCAGGAAGGCGCTCTTCACGTCCATCCGGAACACTGTGAAGCCGTGATACGCTGCATAAGCAAGGAACAGCCGTATCGCCTCCATTCTGGCAACTGGTGCGAAGGTCTCATCGAAATCGATCCCTTCACACTGCCTGTAGCCTTTGGCGACTAATCGAGCTTTGTTTCTGACTACAGTGCCAGTTTCATCTCGCTTGTTCTTGAAAACCCACTTGGTGCCAATCACTGACTGATGTGATGGTCTCTCCACCAAGTCCCAAACGTTATTGCGAGTGAATTCTGCAAGCTCTTCTTGCATGGCATTGATCCAATCGGCAGATTCGAGCGCCACTCCTATGGAAGTAGGTTCCATTTGAGAAATAAAACAACTCAGGAGCGCACTGCCGTGTCGAGTCTTAACTGAACCTTCCGGATCACCGAGAATAGCATCGGTTGGGTGATCCCTCAGCCATCTGGGAGGACCAGCGACTGCTGGTGCCGGCTGTGAAATAGGTTCATCTGTCCTGGTGACTGGTGCTTCCACATTTCCACCAGTCGGAGCTGGAAGAATAACTGGCGGTTGAACATCACCAGTCGGAACTGGAACTTCAACTGGTTGTTGATTTTCACCAGTTGGAACTTCTTCATCAGCTTCTCCGTCTGACTGGCTTCCTGAACCTTCACCAACGTTGTCAGTATCAGCTGGTACCTCCATTCCAGCTGGTTCATTGTTGTCTTCTGGCTCAAAGATTCCAGTCGGAATTCCCCCTTGATTTTTGCTAGATCCACTCAGGGAGATTGAGTTTAAGGTCTCAGCAAGGTCATTTGCATCACCGACCCTCCCGGTTTGCTGATGGGCAACCGAGGGAACTGGTTGAGAGGATGATCCATTCATAGGTCTAGTCGAACCAGTTGGTTGAGCATCGAAAGAATTCCTGCCCAACTGGTCGCTGACATCCTCGACCTCAGGAACATCTTCAGCCAGTTGGCGTAAGGTCCTGCGCACTAAAGTAGCTTCATCAAAAACAACATTGCATGTTATTTCCACAAGCTGGGTAGTCTTGTTAAATACTCTATAGCCCTTGTGAGAGGGATGTCCATATCCGACAAACACACCCTCATCAGCCTTAGGCGAAAAAGCATTTAACTTCGACTTCCCATTATTATGGATATAACATGGTGAACCGAATGCACGAAGATGAGCTATAGAAGGCTTACGACCAAAATAAACTTCGTAGGGAGTTTTCTGGAGTCTGTCGTTGATCCCGCTTCTATTCTGGGTGTAGCAGGCAGTCACCAACGCTTCTCCCCAGAAACTCTGTCCCAAGTCGGACTCAGCCAGCATGGACCGGACCGCTTATTTCAGCGTCCTGTTCCTACGTTCTGCCAGTCCATTTTGCTGCGGTTGCCTTGGTGTAGATCTTTCATGTTTGATACCAGCTTCCGCGCAAAAATCCATCAGCAGACTGTTGCAGAATTCAGTCCCATTGTCCGAACGAATCCGCTTCACCACAGCTTCTCTCTGTTTCTGAGCTTGGATGATCAACTCTGGAAGAATGATCTTCACCTCATCCTTGGTTCTGAGAAGCTTTACCCATGTATAGCGCGAGTAGTCATCGACTACCACCAGCGAATATCGTCTTCCTCCAATGGTTTGCGGTGTTACTGGTCCAAACAGGTCCATGTGTAACAACTCGAGTACCTGACTGGTACTGGGGCAGACTGGCGACTGGTTCTTGAAGGACTTCCTAGTTTGTTTGCCTTGCTGGCAAGCTTTGCAAATTCCTTCCTTCTTGAACCCGCCCTTGGGAAGACCATCTACAAGATCATGCTGGGTTAGATAATTAATAGTTTTGAAATTTAGATGACTTAACCTTTTGTGCCACAGCCAGTTAGTTTCCATGGAACTGGTGGCTACAAAGCATGTATCAGTCTTCCCGCTTTGCCAGTCAACAACATAGAGACCTCCTTTCCTGACACCTTTCAGCTTGGTCTCGCAAGACTCTTCATTCTTGATCTGGCACCCTGATTTGTCAAACACAATGGTATAACCATTGTCGCACAGCTGACTGATGCTCAGGAGGTTGTGCTTCAGATTGGTGACAAGAGATACATTCACAATTCTGACATCATCCTTCTCGATGCAGCCCTTGCTAATAACTCTGCCCTTGGAGTTATCACCAAAAATAACTGGAGGTCCTCTGACCTTGGTGAGCTCAGAAAATAGGAACTCCTCACCAGTCATATGAGCCGAGCAACCACTATCTACGATCCACTCGCTCGTTCTCTGAAGCTGTGTTGCATGATCCTGTTCCTGCAAGAAAATGAAATTATTTAGGTCCCCGATCATCAGCGGGTCCTGCAGGGTTAGATCTCTGGATCATTCCTTTTGGAATCCAGACTTGAGTAATCTTCAGCTCGGTGTTACCCTTGCTGACATCACTTGTGGCCTTTCCCTTCCTTTTAAAATAATGCATGGATTTGTTTTTGGAAGGTGTGGCTGTGTGTGCGGTTCCTCTGGAGGTATTCTTCCTCCGAGGGTGTCGGAAATTTCTTTCCGACCGCTTGTGTTGCCTTGGTGGTCTCTGGAATTGTGGACCACGATGATTAGCCTTCCCAGCCCTTGAGAAAAGGTTTTGATTGGGCTCAGGCCTCCGATAGGTGTTCCTCCTATCGGGAAATATCCTTCTCTCAGTATTCCGCTGAGATTTGGATCCCTTGTAAGCATGCTGGCAACTGGCATACTTGTAAGGTTGGGCGTGGAATCTCTGGACAGCTGGTGCTGGCTGTCGGATTCCATTGGCAGCTGACGCTGACTTCCTTGCCTTAGAATATTTCGGCTTAGTCTGCGTCTTCGGGTATGCTGGCGTCCTGTCAGCAGAGGATCTTGCCAGTTGAGGATTTTGTCTTGATGACTCACCTATGTATCTGGACTTATGGTTCCTATGTTGATCAGCCACACGGGACTGACTGGCATTACCAGCTGATGCTGATGCATTTGCTAGTTGGCCCTTACCCTTACCAGTACTGATTTGTTCGGGTTGATTTATGCTCAAATCTTTTGTAAATCCCAACCCGGACTTATCAGAAGGCTTTCTCCAATGACTTAGAGCTGCTTCCAAGTCTTTTGAGCCTTTATTTAGAAAATTTATTCTATTTTCTTGCTCCAGAACGAGATTGTGAAAATTATCTCGCTCAGTTTTTGTAATTTGAAAATTTTGGAGCAACTCAAAGTGAGTCTTTTTCAAAGTGGCTAGCTCTTCACTGACTGACCTCGATTTTTCAATCTCCTTGGTCAAAATAGAAACTTTATCTTTCAGCGAAGTATTTTCGCCAGCCAAGACATTCTTTATTTCATAAAATTTTAAAAATTCTTTTTGAAGAATGTCTATAGTGACAGCTTCTGAGTCGGAGCAACGCGACTCAGAATCGTCTAAACTGATAGAAGGCATGATATGCATTGGGGAAGCTGATGATTGTACCTGATCATCAGCTGCAAGTGCCTCTTCACTGTCAGCACTTCCTTCAGCTGACTCCTCGCCAAAAGCTGCCATGAGTGCCAGTAGAGCTTCCTCTTCTGACTCCTCGTCTGACGCATACTCCCCATCATCATGGTCGGGTATGTCAGGCACTTCAGTCCTGGTCAGCATAGCCTTGGCAACGGCCTTGGAGGCGCGCTCTTCAAAGAGCTTCTTTAGCCTTTCCCGCTCATTTTTGTCCACCTGTGGACATTCAAACTTTAAATGATCAGGGGATTGGCACTGGTAGCAAGCACGGGGAGCTCTCTTGACGAATTTTCCGTCAGTTGAGCTCAGAGATACTCCCTGCTTTGACTTGGATTTCTCCAGAAGGACAGCCAGTCGTTTCATCTGTTGCTCAAGGTCAGCGATAGAGCTCTCGCTGTCTTTTGAGTTAGATCCCGATGTGGCTGGGATCTCTTTCTGCTGGTTGTGCTGGGCAGCAGGTCTGTCAGCATGGAAGGGCTTCTTGTGCTTCCATTTGAAGTCCTTCTTGACGAAGTAAGCTTCGTCTTGAGCTTTGATGCTGGGGGATCCCATGTTCCGGATGGCCTCATTCTTGTTTACCATCTGGATATCCCACTCGTGTGCCTGCAATTGAGCAAATAACTCCTTGGGAGTCATCTTGGACAAGTCCTTCTCCTTCAGAGCTGTGGTCTTCACGAACCAGTCCTCCTTGGGCATCTTGGACAGGATCTTGGCATTAAGATCTTCATTTGAGCATTGCCTGTCCAGTGACTTTAGCTCGCTGACGATGGCGTTGAATCTCGCCTCCATCTCCTTGATGGTTTCTCCAGGCAGCATCTGGAAGGACTCATACTTGTCCACTGCAACCTGCAATTTGTTGCGTTTCATTTGATCAGTTTCTTGACATAGACTATCAAGGTAATCCCATACTCCCTTGGCATTGTCAAACTGGAGGGCTTCCTCCATCAGCGACTCTGGAAGAGAAGCCAGGATCAACTCGTGAGCAATGGAATCCAACTGATTCCGCTTCCTATCCTCGGCGTTCCATTCGCTTTGAGGCTTTGGGATCACAGCAGTTGGACGATCTCCTAGCTGGTGCTGTATCATGGTGATCTCGATTGGCCCTTTCTCCAGCACATCTTTCATTTCCGGATGGATGCTCTTTAGAGAAATGAGCGACCTCTTTCGCCATATATCATGCTTCACAATCTTGTAGTCGAGTAGCTTCGGATTATTCATCTTCGGTCCTAAGCGACTCAGAAACAATCGGTCTATAAGAACCGACTGCTCTGATACCACTTGTTGGTCCCGGATTATCAGGGTATAACTTAGCAGCGGAAAATGTGGTTAATCGTTTCTTGCACTCTGCTGGTTACTCAGCTGACTGGGACCTTGTCAGCTGGTAAGTCAGCTTGCACTCTGCGTACTCAGCTGACTGGCGACTGGCTCGTCAGCTGGTAGCTCAAGACTTTGAATATTTTTAGCCTTGTTTGCACAGTTATATCAGTTTTCAGATATACACCAGCACTTGGGTGCTGGGTTTTAAATCAGTATGAAATGCAGAAAGCTGATAAAAGACAAAGGATTTATAGTGGTTCGATCAACTGATCTACGTCCACTCTCCAGTCGTAGCACTGGAAATTCACTATAGAGTAATCAGGTACAAGTTGCCTACGATCTATCTCTAGCTGGTGCGACCCTTGTCCACCACTTCGCTAGATCAACCGCTCCCGGTCTTGATTCCTTCTTCAACTCTGATCAGCTGGTGGAGTGCGAGCACGTCACTTCAACCTCCACAGCTTCACTGGGTGTTTAGTTCTCCCAAGAACGTATCTTCTCAATACGGCAAAAGCCCGT
>JAPKLW010008785.1:0-12866 GCA_026898455.1 Plectranthus barbatus | reverse complement strand
AGTTCGATTTGATGAGTATATATACTAATATTGCTATAAGAGAAATTGAATGAAATAATCACTAATTGAATTATCATTTAATTATGAATTATATATATTAAATATTGTGTTATATTGATTTGTACGTTATTTAGGAAACAACTTGAAAAATAGAATGAATTAGCAAATGGAACTCAACTATATATACGTTATACATAATTTTTAAGAAATTAATGCATACTAATCAAGTTGGTAACTAATTATGATAATTAGTGATTAAAATATAATTGTTGAAATATTATATACGAACAAATCAATTTCTATAGTTTATAAATCCATTATTTTCTATCGAATAAATCTATTATTTCCATTATTCTCCTATCGAATAAAATGAATTGAGAATTTCGATAAGTTCTAAATAATTAATATTTCCATATTTATATAATATTATTTTAGAGAGTTCTGTTCGGGAAGAATTTTCTTTTTCTAGGGTTTTGCTTTAGGTGTAGATATAGATAAAGTTTTGATAATGAATCTTAATGTCATAGAATTAATTTATTTTTTAAAAAAAACTGAATAGATGTTCTTCTAATTTTAATTGAAATTTTATTGAAAATATTTAATTTATCATATATTAACTGAATAAAATTTATTATTGTGAATTTTCTAAAATACACCTGTATTTATCTATTTATTTTTTGCTGTTGAATTTCACGTATTAAATTAATGAGATTGACGTTACTTAGTAATTGGTTGACCTTTTTACTAATTCTATTTAGTTCTTTCTATATTAATTTAGAATTATTTTAGGAAACTGTAAAGGAGCGAAAAAAAATGTTTTGGGGTTCCGCTTTATTTATTTATATATATATATATATATATATAGAGGATGGATCATGTAAAAAAAAATCCTCATGTGAGAAAAAAGAATGAATGATGTCCATCAGATCTAACAAAATCAATGGTTGATATTGAATCAAGCAACAACTAAAATGCAATCAAGCAACAAAATAATCAAGCAATAACTAAAGCACAATCAAGCAAAATTGCAATCAAGCAACGACCTGAATACAATCAAGCAATGTCGTGAATGCAATTAAGCATCTTTCTCACTTTCTCACGTTAAGAGTTTTCTCACTGGATCCGCTCCCTATATATATATATATATATAGGGAGTGACTCACATACTAAAACTTAGTTTGTGCTAAATAGGAATGAATCTACATCATTCATCTAAAAAATTCAATGGTTGAGATTAAAACATTTTCCCAGATTTTATGCTTTTTTGCTTTATAAATCGTGCTTAATTCGATTAAGCACGATTTATAAAGCAATTAAGCACTAACGAAAATTATTTTTAATTTTTTAATCTTTATGCTTTAATCTCAACCATTGATGCTATCAATCCAATGGCTGAGATTCATTCCTATTTAGCACAAACTTTAATTTTAGCATTTGAGTGAATCTCTATATATATATATATTAAAGTTAATCAGTTTATATCTAAATAATTTTGTGAACATAATTGATCCTGACTAAAATCAATTTATTACATATATATATATATATATATATATATATTAATATTAATCAGTTTATATCTAATTACTTTTGTGAACATAAATGATCCTGACTAAAACCAATTTATTACTTGTAGTGAACCAAATGGAGGGTCTCACAGTTACAGTGAGCAGGAGGCGAAGTAGCAACTCAAAAAATATTAAAGCCGTAGCCATTGAAAAATAAATTAGCACTATACTCATTCCAGCCATAGCCAATGAAAAACAAATCCACACTACACTCATTCCAAATAAATTCTCACAAATAAATCAAACAATATATTCATTATTCAATTCAACTAATATACAAATGTAAATGAGTTGAATAAGTTCTCCTCAAGGAACGGTTGAGTTAATCTCCCAATATCTGCAAATTCAAGAAATAATTGATTAGCATATAGTAAATAATTTAATGCTTCAATAAAATGTACCTATAACAATTGAAAGCTCAATTCTTCAAACAAACAAAAAAAAAAAAAAAAAAGAAGGAAAAAAAGAATGGAAGAATATAGAAAGAAAAAAAAGCTCAAAGATTTGTTTCATACCTTACCCAAGACAATAGCCTATCCACAAGACACAAAAACAGTGTACATTATTTATACATATTTAAATCAAATTAGTATTAATTATCAATTGATTAAAATAAGCTCATAATACCCATAATTGTGCCTTAATCCATGAATTGTAACTTAAATTCTTTCATTTGTATATAAAAGCACTACTTATTCAATCCCGTAATTTTTGTATGTCAATATTAATTGCTTTAAATTATTGCTTCATTTTACCATTATTCATATTTTATTTATTATATCTAAAAGATTCATAATTCATTGACCAAAAAAAAAAAATTTAAGTTTCTTATTTTCTGTGTAGTTATTTTTTTTAGCTGGAAAAAAAGTATTTTTTCAAATTATTTTAATTTCTATTAAGGGATTTCAAAAGATCTAAATTATTAAAAACTTAATTAATTAATTTCGTACAATTATATGATAACTCTCATTTCTACTATTCTCATATTCATTATATCATTTTATTCTTTATTATTAATGATATTATTTCATTCCCTTATTTTCACCGATTTTCTTTAAATCATTTTGTTCTTCATTTCTCAAATTCATTTCTTTATTTTTATGTATACATATGCAAAATAATTTTTTTTCTTTATTTTTAGATAATTATATTTATTTATTTGCTTCTTTATTTAATTAAACTTAACCATGTTTCTTTATTTTTATACACACAAATATATAATCTATTTTTATTAATATATGTCCAACATAATAATTAATAATTAATTATATAAATTATAGTAATTACATACTTTCCACCTTTATTATTACTTACCAAAAATATTATAAACTAATTTTAGCAAATAGTTTTGGGGAAAATATTTTTTGTTGAGGAGTCTTGTTTTTATATATATATATAGATTAATAGAGAATTCATCTTAGTCTGGGCCATGCTATATAAATTTAATTATTTGATAATTAAACTAAACATTTTCATTTCCAGATTTTGGATCTGTTTTGGGTTATGGCCCAATATTTGGGCCCAATAAATTCTACTTTAACTAATTCTCTTCTGCATTAATACCATCATCTTAACAACCACAAGAGGGACAAAACATTAGCTACAACTTTGTGGTCCTTCATGCTCCATTGTATCAGATGCTTCACTTTCTTGGCTCAGCTTTATTCTTTGACTCTGCTTCCCCACCTGATCACATATACTTGTCTAACCTCAGCTATCATATCATATCAGACAATGGAAGACAAATAACGGTTACTTACCTCACTTGCAGTTTCAATCCGGTATCGCTCCAGCGCAGTGTTGACGTCTTTATCGGTGACGGTGAGATGCTTATAGTTTATATATACTTTTTCCAGATTTGGTGTTATCAGAAGTCCCGATGTGAATTTGTCCAAGCAGATACAATTGTTTATCACCAACTCCCTCAGCGAAGGCAGTTCCAGAGGGCATCTCCATTCGCAAAAACTCTTGAGGTTTGTTAGCCCATCCAAATCCAGAGTTTCCAGATTAGGAAATAGACGGGTCAGAGGAGTTTCGCCGTTTTCCACCTCCTCGTCTTCAATCACTGTAACCATTTCTTCACAAGAATTGATTTCCAAGTGTTTCAGGCTTCGCAGATTTCGAGATATTGAACATATAAATAAGCTCTTCATGCCTCTGCAATTGTAAACACCTAACTTGTGAAGTTGGGCAAAAAAGGCCGTTGGGATTTGACGGCACCAAATCCAGTTTCTGCTGCTCACTCCATCACCACCTATGAACACTTCTTTTAAGCTACTAAATCTAACCTGCAAATACAGATCCTTAATTATCGCAACAGAAATACTATTTCTGACAAGACACATTTTTAAATTGGTGGACATTTATTTTTCTTTTGATATGTTCTTCCACTAGTTTTATATATTGGAATTATTATCAGAAATAATAGTTTTTTATAATTTATTTTGATTATTTTATATTCTAAAGTTTTTTAAAAATCCGTACAGAATGATTGATTGGATCATTAATTAAGATAATATCGATGAACCAACCTCCTACGCCTTAAACATGCATGTATAAATAGATTAGGACTCTCTCTTTTGATCAAATTAAAGATGAATACATACATTTTCAATCATAACTTTTTCACTTCAAATTGTTTATTCTTAGTTTTATCATTGATTGTTTATATAACAAACCTGGCTTAAGAGCTTCGACTACAAACAGAAATTAAGTGGTAATAATAAATATGGTGGTGAGGTATGGTACCTTGTCTGATTTGCAAAACAAATGAATTTCAATGTTTTCATCATGTGCATCTTCATCATCAGGTGAAGCCAAGTTTTTCAGCAACGGGCAGCCCCGGACTAAGATGTCCTCTAGGACAGGGAATTCAATGCTTTCGATTCCTCCACACAAACTGGTGAGCCTTGGCAGACGCCATAGTGACAGCCGCTTCAGTTTAGGGAATTCTACCATCTTATCGTCTTCTTCTTCATTCCACAAGAATACCTGTTCCATCGCATCACAGTTATCAATCTGGAGCTTTTCTAGTTGTGAAAAACAACCCCATGCTGTCTTTGACAATGAAAATAAAGAGCGCAGCCGATCGCATCCCCAAATAGTTATGGAGGAAAGGTTGTTGAAAATCGACACGATGTGATGCTCATCTGCAGTCTTCCACAAATGCTCTAGTTTTGGCAGATATTTTAGCCTGATTTCCTTGAGATTTTTCAATGGCATTGGGCCATCAATATCGCATATCTCTTCTACCTCACTACCATTTTCAACCCACAGAACCTCCAAGAGAGGGAAAACGCTACTGCCACTATTCACCAATGTCTTCCACAAATGCTCTAGTTTTGTCGAAAAATTCTGCAATACCAAACATTTCAAGCTCTGAGCTACTCCAAGATCCAGGTCTCCAGACCCATTTCCATCTACACACACCCATTCAGCGCTGCCGACACATGTAAGAAGCCAGTTTCCCAAATTTATGTCTCTTCGCAAATGGAGCTCTATTTTCCTATCAATTCGTACCGATAATTCTATTCCAAAATATTGACGACCACCGATAACAATGTCATACTTAACAATGTTTGGTGGAAGACGTATGTTTTCAGCTGCTAATACAGAATCCTTTATCTCAATCTCCAACCGAGTCAGCTTGGATAATGACTCCAGTTCACTCAATGCCGCATTCACCTTCTTTCTTCCGCCTTCCTCCGCCTCTGCTTCCCACTCATCGAAACATTCCTCAATCACCAGCTCCTCCAATGATGTCAAGCTCGATATGATTCCCGGGGCTATTGTTTTCAGATTTTTACATCCTGAAAGTTCCAATAACCTCAGGCTAGTTAATTTCCCCATCATCTCTACTGGCAAACTCTTGATTGATTCACAGTAACGACAGATGAGAATCTCGAGATTGGCCAACTCACCAACAACAGATACGCTCTGCATTGATCTACACCCGAACAAAACTAATGCTCGGAGATTTTTCAATAACGCTGTCGAATCCGGCAACACACACAATGAAGAAGCTACAATGGACACCACATTGAGCTCTGTCATTCCTTCAAAAAAGTTGTCTTTCATTTCGAGTTCTTTATCCTCTAGTCGATGATCAATCAACAACAGACGGAGACTCGGGAAATTAGATCCTGAAAGAAGCTTGCTTCTTAGTCCAGTGAAAGGAGATCTCCAAGTGCAAGCACCGCTGTTGATGCGCCCTTCCTCTTTAGCAATGAATGTGGCAACATCACGAACAACATCGTGCATTTTCACATCATCTTTATCGTCTCCCTCTAACAGCAAGAAACGACTTTTAAGCATTTCAACTAATGAGCAAACTCTGTTTCTTGCTTGTCCCAAACTTGTGTTGTCTTCGAACATGCCTAACCCCATTGCATAAAGAGTCAATTCCTCGAGAGGGATATCAGCATCTTCGCGATACAGACAGCACATCAAGAACAAGGATTTTGCCCTCTCACTTTTCAGAAATTCGTAACTCAGCCTCAGTGGTTTGTAAACATCATCCATGACCTCTGGCAAATCTTCGGGATTCGCGGATTCAAGTTGCTGCAACGCATCTTCCCAAATTCGCGGATCGTACGTTCCCTTTAGTGCCGAACCAACAGTTACGAGGGCAATCGGCAAACCTCCGCACTCTGCAAAAACTTTCTTCACAACAGCTTTATTGTCATCGCAACCACCAACGGTCCATTTGAAGAGATTCCACGCCTCTGTTTCAGACAAGACTCCCAATTCATAAATATTTTCGACGTTCATTCTTTTAAAGATTTTTTTATCTCGTGATGTCAAGAGAACTCTGCACCCACTGTCACAAGGTATTCCTAGATCCTCCAATTTGAGATCATCCCAAATATCATCTATAACTATGAGGGTTTTTTTGGTGGTTGTAGACAACCTCGTACGTATGGTATGTGCATTAGAAAAAAGAGTTCCCCCATATTCCAATTTGAGGCCCAACGATTTAGCGATATCATTTTGGATTTTCAACAAGTCTTTGTTTTGACTAACAACTGTCATCACGTTCTCACCAATCAAATGTTCTTCCATCGCTCTATTCACAATCCTCTTGGCCATGGTAGTCTTTCCAACGCCCCCCATCCCACATATCCCCACCATGTTTCCCACCTCATCTCTTAAACATGCCATGATTTCATCTTCGATGTGTTTTCTAGATTCGAACTCATGGGATGATCCTAATGGGATTGGGGCACTCGCTGCCGGTTCTGGAGGCTGTGATATATCGGGGAAATTACAAGATTTTCGATGCTCTTTCATAGCTTCAGCAGTCTTTGTCGCTTTCCTGCTAAGGAAATAACGAGACTTGAGGTTTTGTGCGGAGGTGATTTGAGTCTCAATCTCACTCATCGTGGCTTGGGTGAAGCCAGTGGCATCTTCTAACCAAGTCTTGACTACTGGAACAACCACTTGGGCGTTGTTCTCGTCTGTAGTCACTCTCATCTGCAGCCCAGCTGTTGTGTCTTCAAGTTTCCGGGCCTCATCCCTCAGATTCTGAATGTTGTTATTGAAGCAGCAAAGGTAATTCAACTGGCGCTTCATTGGTTCATAAATACATTTCCCAACTTCTATGGCTGGTCCAAGCAAACCTGCCACTACTCCCAAAATTTCTGCCATTCTTCGCAATATCTTTTGTCGAGTTTGATTCGAAACAACAACAATGAAGTTAAAAGCGAGAGAAGAAATGATATATAGAGACGAATCACATAACATATGCACAAAATGTAAATTAAAACGATGAAATTTATCTATAATCTATCTATAAATATACTAAATCAGAGTAATTTACAATGTTGTTATATATTTTCTGAGCAAACTATAACATATGCCTGCACATTGTAAGTATGATCCGAAGTTATAGTTGAGGTGTTGCACCATTGATAATCTAAATGTTGATATCAAAGTTTAGTTTGTTTAGATTTAGGAGCTTGAATCATCGAATAACAAAATATATATATATATATATAGAGAGAGTTGTAATCATATGTTACCCACGTCTCCTATGTTACCATGTTACCTCTACATTATCTTTATGTAATATAGTACATTATATCGCATGCAATAGTACATTATCGCGTGCAATATTTCATTAATGTAACAGAATTATTGCATTACATTATCTATAACAGTTAATGTACCTAATTTGCCTAGATCTAATTTGAATTTAAAAACATGTCTCGTAAACTTTGATTTTTTTAAAATCTTAAAAGGTAAAAATGATTTTAAAAGGTTAAGAAAAAGTAAATCACAAAAATTAAGATCTAATTCTTTTATTAAATTAAAAAATAAAAACTATCGACACGTCAACTATTCATGTCAGCTATTAGGGCTGACGCAACAATTAATGCAGCTAAGTGAGTTGGGATATAATTAGATAAAGAAATAAAAACATGATGAGATTCTTTAAATTTAAAAGGACGTGACCATGAATTTGAGGATAAATAGTCGTAATTACCTCAATTTATATCACCCTACTTTCAGTTTTACCACAAAAAATCACTCACTAGCTGCCAAGGTAGTCTTATCTCCGGATTCTTTTCTCCAGCTAGCAAGTGTAAACATTCGTCATCCTGTTTAATTATTTTGTTAGTCTCTAAGATTCTACTAATTTGATTTAATTTACAATGTTTTTATATATTTTCTGAGCAAAATTATAACATATGCCTGCATTTGTAAGTTGATGATCTGAAGCTATAGTTGAGGTGTTGCACCATTGATAGATAATCTCAATGTTGATATCAAAATATATTTAGGAGCTTGAATCCTCAAATAACAAAAAAAGAGATAATCTTCAGCCATAAAGGTAAATGTATTCCACAACTTATTTGATGCCTAACATAGAATTAAATAGCTACTAATACATTTTTTTTTTCATTAGTACATAACATTACATTTCAATTAATAACCAACAAAAAAGATTTAAAATTTTAAAACAAATAACAAATGAAATGTTTCTTTCTTTGTTTACAAAATTTCAAATATATAATTTCATCTCAAATTATGTCAAAATACCACAATTAACAAAAAAAAGTCTCAAAACTTAAAACAATCTATACACAAAAGACTAAAAAATATTGAGAAACCGTGTAATTATAATCACTCAGATTTAAAAAACCGACAAACAAAATGCTAAATATATACAAATCAAATATAAAAAATGTGTTTTATTTGCAGAACCCATATCAAATAATTTAAATCATACCAATATCATCACTAACTAAAATCATCCGGAAATTAAAAGAAAAAAAAAACCCCAAATTATATCAATAAAATTTGTCGGGACAACCCTTTATCAAATACCACAAATTTTTTGACACAAATACATTTTATTTTACTATATAAAAATAAGGGAGGTTGTTTCTTACCAATGGAACAACGGCGTTTGAAGTAGTATTAGTGGTTCTGATCACATGCAGCTATAGGGAGTTGTATTATTGTGCTGACAACTTTCAGTCTATTTAATTCCACCACTCCGACACACATTTTTCTTGGCGATCTAGCTCGATTTGGAAGTTGGAAGTTGGATTGGATGTAAGTTGGAGTGGAAATGAAAAATCAAGGTTGGGTTTTTACTTTTTGGATGTGAAAACTACTACTGCCGCTGGAAATGGGAGAAGGAAGAAATTGGTTGGGGGAGAGCACTCAGGTGAAGAATTTCAGCTGCGCAAATGAAAGAAAATAGTTGACAACCTTATTTATATCTCTTATCAATTAGGGTTACAAAATTCTAGCATGAACAGTAATAGTAGGTAGGATTAGGTGGAGTCTTCGTCAATGTTTAATAATCTTCACAACTTTTGAGGTGTGATTTCCACTACTGTGAAGATGGCTACACATTCATACACAACCGACACAGCACATGCATAAAGCTGGGATTTTGAATTTTTATCTCAAGCCTTTGTTGGTATGCTATATATTTTTAATTACTTTCCATTATTTAAATATGCTATTGATATTGGCTGAATAGGACTTTTAATTACTTTCCATTATTTAAATATGCTATTGATAATTGCTGAATAGGACTTGAGGCATAAACTCACCATTATTCCTCATTCCTCAACAGCCAACTCTGTTAGAACAAATCTTGATCCATTACGCCTCCACTCTGAGGATGAGATGAGATGAGATGGGTAAATTTCACATATAAGATCAACCCTAAGACTGTAGAAACAATAAAGATCAACCCTAAAAATGTGGATACCAATATCCTTTCTGTCTTTAGTATAGACACACCCCGACCGATTCGCACGAGTCTGTCTTTCGTAAAGACAGAGCATTTTAAACTATAATATAATTAGCTAAATAATTAACGATGACTAAAGAAAAAAATAAAAATTAAATAATAAGCCTGTCTTAAAAACAGACACAAAATACCAAAAAAATAAAAATTAAAATACAGAACTAGATACAAAACGAAAATAAAAAAAAAAAAAATAATTAGTCTGTCTTTCGTAAAATTAGACCCAAAATACCAAAAAAATAAAAAATTAAAATGCACAACCCTTCTTTAAGAAAGATAGACACAAAACGAAAAGAAAAATAAAAATAAATCGTATCTAACAATAGGATGCAATATAAAAATTATAAAAATACATAAATTGTTTGTCTTTAAGAAAGATATTTTAATAATGTAATTTTTTTTAAAATCGTAGGTCTGTCTTTAATGTAGAACGAAAAAAATAAAAATAAAAATAGATTGTCGGTGCACATTTCCAGTCGTTATGGTGGATGGGACTTGGTTTTTGAAGCACCTCCGCCTGAATGTTGTCGGAGATCGGCAGGTGTGCATTATATCCGATCGTAATGCCGGTTTGCTTGCAGCATGGAGTGCACATTCTACATAGTATCCTCGAGTTGGATGGCATCGATCCTGCCTTCGTCATATTCGCAGTAACTTTATGGACAAATTCAAGACAAAGGGTATCAAGACTGTGTGTTGGCGAACGTTCTAGTGTCCAAGATCTCATCCACCATCCGATAGAGTACTAATAAATTAAATATTCAATGCTCATGGAGAACGAGATTGTAGTGGAGATGAATAATAAATTTTCTATCTTATTCTTCATTGTATGATGTTTTATATTTTATATATTCCATGACTTTGTGATCATTTGTGAAAAAAAATATTATGTTTATATTTTCAAAATCCACACCAATATAGAACTGCAACAGCCTCAAAAGTACTGTACTTCATCTGTACAAATAAACAACAATCATGCATTTTCATGGTGATATAAAATCATGGTCATCGCCTCTCCTCTTCCGTAGAGTTAAAAATCTTAATTAGATTTGTAACCATCGAAATAAAAAAAATACGGTATTTATATTATTTTTGTAAATTTAATACGAATGTTAAAATATAATACAATATATACCATTAAAACATGCATCCAAATCTTTTTCTAGCGAATTTGTTTGATCACTCAAATGATGTTTAAATATCTCTAAGCAGTGTTGTAAAAATCCCCGCCTAGGACCGATTAGGCCCCGCCTAGGCGCTAGGCGGTCCTCTACCGAACCGATTATCCACTAATCCCCGTGCCCAATTAGTCTGGCGAGTAATCGGCGCCTAGGCACCGCTCTTCCTCTTAATCCGCCTAGGCACCGATTTAGGTGGCCGGCCAAGCTTGCTGCGCGCCACTTAAGTGGCCGATTAAGCATGTTGTGTGCCGCCTAATCAATTTGAGCAGCCTATTTTTTATATATTTTTAAAAAATAATTAAAATTTATATAATCTTACACTTTATTTATTGATAAATATATATTTTATATATTAAATACTAAATTTAACTTACCGATTAACTACCGCCTAGAAAACGCCTAGTCCCCGCCTAAACCGCCTAGGCGCTAGGCCCCACCTGAGCGCCCGACTAGCGCCTAGCGATTTTTACAACCATGTCTCTAAGAAAAAGTGGAAAATAGAATATCATTGGAATCTTGATGTGTTGATTCTGATTTGGTGATTATAATATTTCTGAGACAATATTGTCGTTTACTCTGCCCAGAAACTCGAATGGTGCGCTTATATAATTTTATATTGATCATAAAATTCAAATATTCTAACAACACTAATACAATAAAAAACTTTTGAAACGAGCTAACTCATGAACTACTCAAATCAAACTAATACAAGAGGCGAAGCTCACAAATATAAAACCTATGAAAATATCGATGCGAAATATATAAATTAACTGAACAATCAAAAATAACAAATAGGTGAAGAATGATTTGTGGCAGATTAAGTAGCTCCTAATTGTAATGATTTGTTTCTAATTATCATATTTTAGAATAAACACATTTTATTTATTGAACACGGCTCTTCTCTAATTTGGTCATACATCTTATATTTTATCATTACTTTTTCAGCTAAGTACACAAAATAATTGTAGGGCCCTAATTTGATTTTTGAGTTTGATCAGGATAATCTGAGCTGGACTCAACCTTTGAAAGAATTTGAAATACAAACGGGATAATAGCCATAAGCTCAGATATAAAGGCAAAGTGATTTTCATTCATTTCTACACGCTCGAAGAAGGCAACAGATACATTATATATAGGCAAGATGCCTGAAGAGAGATAACAACTATGCTATTGAAATAAAGGCCTATTCTACTTTAACTAATTCTGATCCAGCATTAATACCATCTTTCTTACAACCACAAGAGGGACAAAACATTAGCTACAACTTTGTTTTCCTTCATGCTCCATTGTATCAGATGTATCAGATGCTTCACTTTCTTGGCTCAACTTTATTCTTCGACTCTGCTTCTTGGTTGGCACCTCAGTTGTTGTGACTGAGCGATGGTTAATTAACATCCCCTCAATTCGAGCGAGGTGAACGAAGTAACTCCAAGTCCGTTCTGCAAGACTGCAACCGAGAAAAGGATTGGAGACTTAACGGTTTGGTTAGCAAGTCAGCCGCCTGATCTGATGAAGGCACATGATGAATGAGAATGGCTCCTTTTGCAACTTGATCACCACTAAATCCATCGCAAACTGCTATTTTGCGACGGACAAAAACCTTGGTTGCAAAATAATTTGCGACCGAAAATTGGATCCGCCGCAATTCAGTCGCAAATTAATTTCCTTCAAAAAATAATTTTTGAGTTTATTTTGAACCGGCCAATCCAACCATCAATTTTGTGGCGTGCGTTTAAGGGGATTCGAACTCAGCACCTCCCGCACGTGCGCTGGCCGCATTACCGCTGAATCAAACACTAAACTCATTCATTATACGTACTAAAAAATATACATATAAAAAAAGAACTT
>JAPKLW010008784.1:0-12870 GCA_026898455.1 Plectranthus barbatus | reverse complement strand
TTTAGCCTTGTTTGCACAGTTATCTATCAGTTTCAGAATATACTCCAACACTTGAGTGCTGGGTTTAAAATATGACTGAAGAGCAGAAAGCTGATAAATAACAAAAGGATTTTATAGTGGTTCGATCAATCGATCTACGTCCACTCTCCAGTCGAAGCACTGGAAATTCCACTAAGAGTAATCGGTTACAGGTGTCCTACGATCTATCTCTAGCTGGTGAATGCCTTGTCCACCAGTTCACTAGATCAACCGCTCCCGGTCCTGGTTCCCTCTTCAACTCTTCTCAGCTGGCGGAGTGCGAGCACGTCACTTCAACCTCCTCAGCTGACTGGGTGTTTTAGTTCTCCCAAGAACGTAAATCTCACTACGGCAAGGTACGCCCGTAATAACTCAAGTGCTGGGATGCACAGGAGCTGCTGTGAACTCTCTCGGAAGAGAAAGAACACCTAATGAGATCTTTAACTTACAAGTATAAAACTTGAAGTCTCGTGTTTGATAAATCAACACACGGAAAGCTTATGGAAAGCCTCGAAAGTTCTGTAAGTATTTTGACAGCGTTTTTGCTAGTTCGTGCGTAAGAATTTCGGGGGGGGTTTGAATGTTGACGGTTTCGACGTATTTATAGACGCGGGATCTGATTCAAACTTTCTAGCCGTTTGGACTCATCCGGAAAGGTGTCAGACCTGGGATGTCCTTCTGACGGCGGTAGGTATGTTTTTCCGCAAAGGATCCATACCTTTGATCGCTTTATCTGACACAGATCTCTTTGTGTCAGAACGGCTTTATTAGTCAGTCCGAGGAATAAGACTGGTGTCTTGTGATATAATGACTTTAAGGTATCCCCTTCCTTAAAGTCATACATTGTCAGTCGATTCCTCAGCGAATCTTCTTTTTGTCTCTACGGCGCTGGGAGAGAGAATCTGGAATTCTGCTGGTAACATCTGACTGGTAGATCATTCTGGTGATCTTGTGCTGGCAGTCTCTGCTGGTGACTTGCCCTGGCATAATCTAAGTCTACCAAATGTCTGGATGTTAATTCTTCTTGGAATCTCCCATGACTGGTGAAATCACCGCTCGTGAATAGTGTAATCAAGAACACGTATTCTGCTGGTAAGATTTGTCAGCCGCCTGCTGATGAAACCCTTCCCAACTGGTGAACAGTCCCAGTCATAAGCGCTTCTCATGCTGGTGAACAGTGTCAGCCGCCTGCTGATGAAATCCTTCCCGACTGGTGAACAGTAGCCAGTCATAAGCGCTTCTCATGCTGGTGAACAGTGTCAGCACGAGTCTTGATCAGCTGCGACTTACAACTCAAAGACCTAAACAGGACTTTACATTTAAGACCAGATCTAGAGCTATCTAGAGACAACTGACGCTGGTAGGACTTAGGATTTGATCCACCAAAACTACAATCTATACAAATGAGCTACTGAGGGAGGAAACCTTAGACAGATTTCCCAACAGAAATCAAAACACACATGTGAATCTCACATCAAACGAAATAAAGGCTCAAATTCTCACACAAGGATTCAAAAATTTTCTTCCACAGTCAATTTCAAATCAGCTCAATCAGCATGCAAGTATAAGTGTCAAATCAGTCCTATCATGCGGTATTCTACATTCATAGGCATCTAACCACAATCTCAATCAATTCAATACTCAACCCTCAATCAATTCTAATCTCACAATCTCATTCAGGTTATCTTCAAAACTCAAAATTTTTCCCCACAAAATAGCATAAAATAGAAAGGTACGAAAAATTTAAAAACAGAAAGCAGAATAAATAAAAGATAGGACGTTCCATCTCTTGTCCACATCCCCCCAAACTTATTTCCAACTCGAAGAGTGGAATAAGTCTGAAAATCAGACAAAAGAGGGAACAATACCTGGTAGTTGATCTCAGACATCAACTTTTTTATCCCCCGGAGTCTTCAATCACCATCAGGGAGGTCGGGTCCAGGCAGGTCCTTTCGCTACCTTCTTTCCATCTTTGTTCTTGATAACTTGCATCCCCCATTTCTTGGTGTCTTTCAATGTCCCCCCAATGGGGGACTTGTACTTCTGTGGAACTCGTAGTAATTTTTCCAACTTCCCATACCTAAGGTGTGCCGGAAGCATCTTGAGTTCCAGAACCAGCGGATCAGAGTTAGATTGCAGCTTTCCCCGATTTGCGTCGGTTGACATGGGTGAAACTGCCGCAACCCCTTTTCTACGTCGCGCTGCTTCTGTCGATGAACTCTCCGAGTCTGACTTCCTTTGTGTGTCGATCAACGTGACAGTAGCGTCGATCGACATGGATCCAAAGGCTGCGTCGATCGACGCAGGGTGTGCGTCGATCGACGTGGAGGTATTTCCACTTTTTCTCTTCATTTTCTGGCTGCGTCGGCTTGATAACTGCTTCCATTTGTTCTCTTTCTCCTGTGTTATTCCCTCGGGTACATCCAGCTCCATCACCAAATCCACAAGCTCATCATCCGGCTTATCCAAATCTGAAGACAAACACAAAGAGTGTAGTAAGCGGTTCTCCAGAAAATCCGGATCAATTTTAAGAGAAGAAAAGGGAGAGGAAATCACCGGATTTGAACAATTGATCATGTGGCACTCTTCTGGGTAGCTCCCTTCATTACGCTTCTGCACTGCTTTGTAGATGGGGAAGGTGACCGACTCGTCATTAACTCGAAACGTCAGTTTTCCGTCTCGAATGTCAATCAATGCTCCAGCAGTCTTCAAGAAAGATCTCCCCAAGATAAGCGGGATGTTGTGTCTTCTTCCATGTCAAGTACCACGAAGTCTGCTGGAATGATGAAGTCTTTCACCTTCACAAGTACGTCTTCCACGATGCCTCTTGGGTAGGACACCGATCTGTCAGCCATCTGCAATGATATGGTCGTTGGTTTGATGCTCCCGATCTCTAGTCGCTTGAAGATTGACAGCGGCATTAAGTTGATGGATGCGCCGGAATCGCAAAGGACCTTCCCAAAGGTTTCTCCTCCAATGACGCATGGGATTGTGAAGGATCCGGGGTCCTCTCTTTTCAGCGACATCTTCTTCTGAATAATCGCGCTGCATTCCTCGAACAAGTTGACCCTCTCGTGCTCCACGAAGGGTCTTTTCTGAGAGACCATATCCTTCAAAAACTTCAAATATCCCGGTATCTCTCGTAGTGCCTCAATCAGTGGGATGTTGATGTTCACTTTCTTCTTGTTCTCCAAGAAGCGTGCATACCTCTCGTTCATCTTTACTTTGGCAAACCGCTGCGGATATGGCAAGGGAGGCTTATACATAGGTGGCTCGACAGGGGCGGTCGTCGATCGACGAGAGTCAGCCTCGGTCGATTGAAGTTTTGGATCTTTGTCGATCGACGGTCGACGGGGAAGCATCGTCGATCAACGGAGCTTCGCCTGTGATGACTTCTTCTTCTTTCTCGGCTTCTCCTTCATCTCGGGTGTCTGTCCTTGCTTGCTTTGGCCCTTCATAGGATTTTCCCCCTCTCAGTGTGATGGCATTCACTTGGTTCCTCTGATTCTGGTTCTTGGGGTTCATCTGAGTGTTGCTCGGAAGTTGCCCCGGCTTGTGCTGGGCTCCGAGGGCATCGGCGATCTGGCTGACCTGGGTTTCTATGATTTGTACATGCTTCTGCACCTGGTCCACTTTAGTATTCACGCCTGCAATTTCTTGCTTCAACTTAGCTACAGTATCAGTAGAGCCTTCCATGAACTTGGCCAAAATCTCCTCGACATTTGGCTTCTTCTTCTCCACTATTGCTCCTTCTTGTACGGCAAATCCTGGTGGTGGTTGCTCTGCAGCTTGAGGGTTTGCGTAGGAGAATCCAGGGTGATTCCTTGCGTGATTGTAGGTATAGGGCTGGTTATTCTGCTGATTGTGTTGCTGGTATCCTCCTCGGTAGTTGTCTTGATAACCGCCCCTTTGAATGAAATTTACCCCTATGCGCATTTGGATAAGTTCCTTATGCTCTGCAACACTATCAAGATCGGAGGAGTCAGCAAGAGTGCCATCCGAATGCGTCTGTTCGCATTCTCTCCAACATCTAAGCCAAAAATAACCACAAGCCTAACTCCGGACATTTAGAGCAATTTAGCATACGTACTGGACCCATGCCGCATGCCCCTCACATTCTTTGTTATCTCATTTAGTTTAATCTTAGAGATTAGTGAAAGTTGTCTCAATGCAAGCTACTTGAGTAGACGTTTGCTCAGAGGCTCCCACTTCTAACGCCAGCTACTTGAGTAGACGTTTACGCTTCAAGATGCCTCACTTCTAGTGAGAGGTTGTATTTGTGGAGGTCTAATGATCTTGGTTAGAAAAGAACCAAAATCTAGCTTAGTATTTTTAATTCTAAAGTTTTAATGCGCACACATTATTTTATGTTGCCATAAATTATGTCATATCTAAAATTCCATCATAAATTAATATGAATCCTGGAATTTATAAACAATTTAAAACATAAAGTAAATCACATAAAGCATGCTTTATAATTTAAAAAATTACAACATGCTTAAACAGTAAATAATTAAAGCAAATTAACATGTTTTCCTATTATTTACTAGTGCGCACATAATAAATCACATCAGTACGAGAAATAATTAAATAAACAAATAAAATTTTTTGTGGCCCCTCACATATGATTACAACTGAAAAAATAATTAAATCTAACTATTACAATATTTATTTTTTAGTACAGATCTTCAAACTGGGTCTCCGTTGGACTTGAAATCTGATTTGAACTTTGCATTGACAGCAATTGGGCTTCAATTAGGGTTTCAGGCCCAAAATTAGAAACCAAACCCTAATTTCAGACTTGCGGGCCGCCTCCGTGCTGAGAAGCCCGATTTTTGGCCCGGGCTTGAAACCCTAGCCGCACAGTAGCCACCCGCCACCTTTCAGGCGCAGCCAGACCACCACGCCGCCTGTCGACATTGTGCAGCCCACCACGCTGGCCGCCGGCCGCAGCCCAGCCACACCGCCGGTCGCAGGAGTCGCCGACAAGAGATAGGAATCGCGTGCACACCCATGGCGTTCGTGCAGCAGTCGCAGCGGGTGCTGCGCTGTCTCCCTACGCCGCACACGACCACCGATGTGCTTCACTGCAACCATCCACCACCTTCGTCGTCTGCTCGCCTCACCGGAGATGCGCGCGCAGCAACTGGCTGCAGGAGCCCGGCTGGGGTTTCCTTGCGCCGCCGCCGCTCCTTGCAGTGCCGCCCCAGCCGGATCTGGGAGCTCGCCAATCCGTGACCACCATGTTCTCCGGAAACGCGAGCAGCTGCAGCAGCAAGACCTAGGGCACGGCCCAGCCACAGGGAAGAACCCCTTGCTGCCGCCACCCATCGCCGTGCTGCTGCCTGGCCGTCGCCCACCTCCGTGGTCGCCGCCGCCGGCGAGATCTGGTGGGTGGCTGAACCCTAGTTCATGTCGCCTTCTTTGTTCTTCGTTCTTCTTCCAGATCCAATTTTACATATTTGAAAAATAAAGAAAATACAAAAAATAGATCTAAATCTATTACATGATTTTCCCTATTAAATCTAACCACGGATTTTCTCGTGGTGAAAAACAGATCAAAAAATGAGAAGGCCGCGAGAAAAAAAACATCCACGACAATTTAAATCCATCCATGAACATACATATTTATTTAATCTCAATTTATCCAAGATAGAGCCTAAGAATATGAACCTCTACAATGGACAACATGAGTTGCCATTAATTAAATTCTTGCCAAGGATCGTTCTTAGGATATCAGGAATAAATTTCAATTAAATAAACCATGCGAACCTATGCATGCTCCTTCAAAATTAATTGCAGAGGATGGAATTTAGGAATACCTGATCTTCACCGTTCGATCTACAGATCTATATCGGAGAATAAAACGATGAAGTAAATCTGGATCTGAATCTGAACAATGGTTATGGACAGTTGTTCCTACAGATCTGATCTTCAAATCTGTTCCCTTGCTCCTTGGAAATATGGTGAAGATTATCTATCAAGTTGGATCCGAGATCTGGAGAAATCGATCAGTCTCTCCCTCTGGATCAGCCGCCGCCGTTCTCTCTCTTTTTACTCAATATAATGAATCTTCTAATGATCTGATAGAGAGAAGGCCTATATATAGTGTTAGGGTTTTGAGAAACCCTAACCCTAATGGGCTTGAGCAGTTTATGGGCAAGACCAGGGACCAGATGCAAATAATAAAGTGAGCCCTCTTTATTAATTAATTCTTCCTTGTTCAACCCAAAACATAATTAATGAATAAACATTATTTTAACCTTCACCACGGTAACAATGCTGACTCGCCCCTTTATTACCACGTTATTAGGAACGGGTTGCACCAAACTAACATGCTAGGAAAACAAGAACGATTAGCATGCTTAGGCAAGGATGAACCATAGGAATAATGAGTGATGAACTAGCATTTAATCAATCAAGCCTTCAAGAGTTCGAATCATATCAAGGTAAAAAGGAAGTGCAAATCAATCATTCAAGTGTTTGAAAGCTCAATACAAAATGAGGTTGAAGAAGTTTAGATCAAGAATCCAAGTAATCATAGTGGTGCAATACATGCCATTCAAAAGTATAATCAAAAGCAACATGGATTCGAATGTAGTACAAACCGAACAAATAATACAAATATGAATCCATCTCGGTTTCCTCCTTCGATCCCCTTCTCATAACGTCACCTTCACCTTCATCAATCGGTACCTACATGCAGGGAAAATGCACATAGGGGCTAAGTACACGAATGTACCCAATGGTCACGGTGTCCCGAAAACGATTACATACATAAATCATGAAAACACCGCACACGCATGCATAATACAAGTTTTATTGAAATAATCATGTATATGCACAAAACATTTTCCTCACTTGGGAGCTCCCACTCAAATTAGGCACCACCTAATCATTTTTCCAGCATTTCCACATTTCATATTCATCATGATCCAAATAATCACAAGGGGTAAGATAGGAGTGGCCACTCGCTATCTACTCGGTAAGGTTTAATCACCCTTACCCAACCGGTAGTCTTATTACTATTCGGGCTAATGCATTAGGCTTACAATACCACGGGGGTAGCCACTCCCCCGATCCAGCACATCTCCAAATATATCATTCATCCACCAATTCATATCATCACAACAATCATACGGTGCCAAAACAATTTGCGGTGTAACATGCTTTAAAACAAAGAATCATTTTTGGAAAAAGCATTTGGCAAAACCATTTTGATAGGATAAAGTAGTGCCCACCTCAAATGATTTGATGGATCCAATTATTTAGTTCCGCTAGTCGATGCTTCCTTCTTGGCAATTAAAGTTTGAATAAATTACTACAATGTCTTTGACTCAAAATAATTATCTAAGTTCTTAAATCAATTTAATTCAATTAATTACCCAATTATAATTTATGCAATTCGAAATTTATAAAGAACAAGATTCAAGGACTTCTAAGTTTTATTTTATTGAACAAAATTTAATAACTTAGTCAAATAATTAAGCTAGCTAGTTAACAAGTTCATACCAAATTGCTATATTAGTTATTAATTAAGGATAATGGAATTAGTGATCTAGTTAACAACTTATTATTAACCGAAAGCAATTATTTTTAATTAACTAAGTGAATCGATTATGCATTTAGGCCTTAGAATGTTTTAGTGAAATTTGAAAATTAATCAAATTATTCTATGTCCAAAAATATGATTTATTACCTAATTAACTAGTCCATTTTAAAGATAACAACAAAAATGATCTAGACATCTAATGAGGCTGATTTTAATTTTAAAAAAATAAGATTTTAATGTGCACGTGCTCGAAGTGATGGTTCGTTAAAACGAATTTTCATTTAAAAACGATGAGGCCTAACATAAGCAATTTCATAATTAACTTTCAGCATATTCAGATTTCAGCAATCAACTTCCCGAATTTTTAATAATTAATCTACCTAGTGAAACGACCTGATTTTCCTACAGAGTACTAATTAACATGTCTAGAGTTCATATTATAAAAATCAGATTCTTCCAAAGTCCAGATATATGTTTTTAAGGCCGTGCAATTTAAACTGCTAGAATCTGCCACACATTATTAAAATGCTTCAAACTCGAATTTTACTACTCCGATTCATGAAATTCCAAATTACACAGATTCCTAACTCGTTCTAGTTTATACAGTTCGATAATAAACTCAATCCAACCATCACAGAAATTTACGTGCTCATTTTAATCTCTGTCCAAAACAGGGCATACTCCCAAATTTCATCAACACATGATTTCTCAACATACATGCCATTATCTCATCCCCAAGCTTCATATATATCATTTTCAGATCCATCTAAGTTCGAATATCAGCCCTTAGCTTGAAAGGTCATGATTCTTAAGCTTGATCAAACATGCAATCATATATATATGTGTCATGCTCATAAATATGCAACATATATCAAGCTTAGACCTAGTTATGCATTTTCTCCACCATTCCCTTTAAGATTTAATTTGTGACTTCTTGATCCTACATGCAATCACATATTCATAACGAGGAAGTCATAGGGGGTGTAGAGATTGTCTACTTGAAGGGAAAAATTTTCAGCAGTATGTCTTTCACGTTTTCGAGTTGTTCTTGGCGTTCCCGAGCTTCAATCTTCACATAATTGTGCTACTCTCTTCATGGTGATCACGTTTCTTCAACTTGGAGCTCGATTCCTCTTCGTGCTTGAGATCAAAGTCCTTAGATTGTAGAGTTCTTCACGTCATTGGGTAGAGGAGGTTGAGGAGGTAAGCTTTTTGTAAAAATGGAGGTTCAATAGGTGGGGAAAAGGTGGGATATGGAAGCTTCAAGGGGCTGTTTTAATGGAGGTTCTCATGGTGTTGCTGATTCTTGCCGTACAGGAGCAGCTACAAATGTCATCTTTGGCCTTGCATTGTAATACAAATCAGTTATAATTCCAATTTTCGCCATAGCAATAAGCACTTTCTTCAATTTTAGCTTTGCTGCAATGTATGGCATTGCGTAGCAGCTCTTGGAAAATTGAGTACTATAGCCACTGGTCTGGCTATTGATGCTTATGGATCAATCAGCGACAACACTGGGGGTATTGCTGAGATGGCAGGCATGAGCCACCGAGTCCGAGAGAGGAATGATGCCCTTGATGCTGCTGGAAAGACCACTGCAACTATTGGGAAGGTAACTAGATATTACTCTATTTCTATGAATTGATAGGTTTCACCTACTCTTACGCAGTTCTGCTGCTTCTTGTGCATCGTCGATTTCATTTGTCATTCTATGCACTGCCTTCTTCGAAGAGCATGTTACATATCAAAAGTTCACTGGTTACTGGTGAGGTAATTTGTTGTCAACTGGTTTCAGGGATTTGCAATTGGATCTGCTGCTCTCGTGTCCCTCGCCCTTTTCGGTGCATTTGTAAGCCGTGCATCAATATCAACCATAGATGTCCTAACTCCAAAAGTATATATCGGCTTGTTCGTTGGTGCTATGCTTCCTTAGTGGTTCTCGGCCATGACAATGAAGAGTGTGGGCAGTGCAGCTCTGAAGATGGTTGAAGAAGTTCATTAGTTGGTATATCTTATATACTGTTCAATTATTACTCTGAAACCTTCACTAATATCTTGTTGCTCCAAAATTATAATTTGTTGTTATAACTTGTGTTAATGAAAATTGTTATCATATAAATTGATGTAGTACACTGTAGTTATATTAATTGTGTTCCTTGCCAAGAATTCTTTTCTATTCATCAATTATGTTCTGTAAACTCTAAAAGCGTGGCCATTTGTGATTATTCCTTGATGCTACTACAATCTTAATCTTGTTTTCATGTTCTTAAGTTTTATTCTATTGCTTAGTTAAATTCATAATTTTCCTTGAGTACTTTTCTCTTGACCTCTGTAACTAGAATCTTTTTTTTAAATGTGATGAAAGAATCATGTTGCATGAATTCACCAAATTGATAATGCTTGGTCCCGAAATATGTGTTAGGAGAGAATTTTCATTAGTTTTTTTTTTTTGAGGCTCTATCTTAGAACACAAGGTCTTCCAACCTGTTTACCACTTATCATGCTTCTAATTACCTGCATGCATTGTAGACTCAATATTATCGCCAAATTCAATTTGTTTCATATATGTCCATTTTATTCAATTTCTAAATATATAATATTTTTTATTGGTCATAGATTCCTATGGATTCAAGTTATTCCATTTACTTCACGGACAATATACAGGTTAATTCTCTATTTTTTTTTGTGCTCGAGAGGGATTGCTTTACTTTACTACCAATTTGATAACATCAGAAAAATTGTTTTTTCTTCTTTTCAGTTGGATAATTCTCTTTCAGCCAAAAGGTTGGCCCAAACATTTCTTGACTATACCCTCAATGTTCCGTATGTATCAATCTTTATATTTATTCAATAGTATTATACTCCCTCCGTCCCACTTCATTAGTCCCTCTTTCCTTTTTCATACGTCCCATATAATTGTCCCCTTACCTAAAATAGAAAGTTTATTCTCACTCACTAATAAAATACTAATTTTCTCTATCTCTTACTACATTGGTTATTGTGCCCACATGGTAGGGGACTAATTAAGAGGGACGGAGGGAGTATTAAATTATATTACATATAAGTAATGTATATTTTTGTTCTTGTTCTCTTTTGTTCATAGATGTCAATTGGGGCGAACTGATTTCAGGTGTGGAAATAAAAGATACAATTGGTGGTGACGAGCGCTTGATTCAGACTATATTTTTAAGCATTGGGAATTTTTTGTTGCTTTTTAGTTTTGAATGCGAGTATTTTTGTAACTTTATGAAGAACTACTCAAATTACTTGAAGTTTGTGTTAAATACATTTTTATTTGATGTGATTTGAAAGTTATTTGTTGAGTTGATTATTTTACTTATTAGTGTTTAGGTTGAAAAAAATATATATAAAATGCGTATTTGATTAACATGATATTTTATGACACTATTTGTTAGCAAAAATAATTTTACCCACAACGGAATTCGCCAACTTAGGATTATTTTCCTAACAGGTAAACTTGTGAGCTTAATGGTTTGTGCTCATAGTGAACTTTGTCACTTTAGATGCATTTTTGTGACATGTATATGTGTGAGAATTGGTAGGATTATAATGACACTCAACTCTGTCACTTTATATATATTTTCCTAACACATAATATATGTGAGAATTGATTAGACTATAATGACACCCCCTACTGTTATTATAAGACCCCAGTCTATTATGACACCTTTTGGGACAACAGGGTACGTGACTGTCGGCATAGCTATATGTGTCAGCATAACCATCAATTAATGACATGTGACACTGTTGGGACAGACCATATTTCTAGTAGTGTGGGTCTTCCCATATTTAATTATATTCTCATCTTTAAAATAGGAATAATATGGACAATAAAATTAATAAGTTGGGAATTAATTATTCCAACAACTCGATCATATGTCCATCGGCTCGCGATTAAAATCGATCATTATATCGTGTGTATATATATATATATATATATATATATATATATATATATATATATGTGCATCGAAATTATTGAGCATCCCATTTAATGAAATTAAATTTTGGGATTTGCCTCGGAGGTGATATCGATATAATATAAATATTTTCCGGACTAAAATCCTCATCTCGATATTCATTTCGATAATTATGAATTTAAATATGGAAATATACATGGACTTGCTAAATTAGTTAGTTGGGCTATTTTATTTATTATCATATGGGCTCCTATTTAATTTAGCCCAACACATTAAAATAAATAGAGTCCTCTTAGCCCAATTCTCCAAATAAATAAAAATCTAGGCTTAAATAATTAATTCGGCCCAATCGCGTCGCTACAGCGATAATAGTATTACCGAGTCAAATAAATTATTTTGATCATCATCCGTGATTTATTTATCAATTCACTATTCGTCCTCGCGGCTATATTTCGGATATCGTAGAGAAGTCGCTTGAAAATATTAATAATATAACGGTTGTAGCGACATTTGCTTCGTAATTTATCAAATAAAAAGGTTGGAAAAATACGGGGCATTACATCCTACCCACCTTACAAAAATTTTCGTCCTCGAAAATTGAAAGTCTATTGAAATAGCTCAGGGTATTTTTCTTTCACCTTCTCTTCGAGTTCCCACGTAGCTTCTTCAACATCGTGATGTTTCCACAGTACTTTCACTATCGGTATACTCTTCATGCGGAGCTCTTGAGTTTTTCTATCGAGGATTGCTACAAGCATATCACGGTAATGGAGGTCCGGTTGCACATTAACCTCATGGTGGTGGATAATATGTCTTGCGTCGTAGACATACTTGCGGAGTTGAGATACGTGAAATATGTTGTGAATGTCGCCCATGTTTGGCGGCAGGGCCAATCGGTAAGCTACTGGGCCCACTTCTTAAAAAATCTCGAACAGACCTATAAATCTCGGCTTCAATTTCCCGAGCATCCTGAAACGAGTCACTCCATTCGAGGGTGATATCTTCAAGAAGACCTTATCCCCTATTTTGAATTTCAATTCACTGCGACGGGTGTCGGCATACGACTTTTGTCGGTCCTATGCTTCTTTGATCCTTAGTTTGATCTGACGAACCGATTTAATCATATCTTCTACCGCTTCAGGGCCTAGTGTCTTTCTCTCCGCCACCTCGTCCCAGTAGAGAGGTGACTTGCACTTTCTGCCGTATAGTGCTTCGAACGGTGCCATCTTGATGGTTGACTGATAATTGTTGTTATAGGAAAACTCAATTAATGGTAGAACTCGCTCCCAATTCGCTCCTTGATCGAGCACAATGATGCAGTATTTTTTTATCAAGTAAAAATTATCGAACACGAAGACT
>JAPKLW010008783.1:0-12009 GCA_026898455.1 Plectranthus barbatus | reverse complement strand
TATGTGAGTGTCATTATTTATGAATAAATGTATCATTCTTCGAATCCCTGTTTAACGAATAATTAAAATTGTTTATACATTTAATGATAATATATTAGTGGAAGTTGAGAGAATAACCTTATAATGACACACAAAGTCATAAACAATGACACACAAAGCAATAAACAATGATAACGATTAACTTAAGATTATGGAATAAATCGTGGTGCATTTTCTCTTTCCAATTTATTTGATAATAATGGAAAAAATCGTGGGGCATTTGATTTGGTATCTGAAATAGATCGTGTATCTATTTTTGTGGGAAACTGCACCCTTAAAATTCGCTTAAAAATTTTATTAGATTTGATTTTATTGGTTTTGGACATTTATAACCTTATGATGATATTTGTTATGAAAAAAAATGATACACGACATGGAAGAATTATGGACGTTGATCTCATGAATGTGCGGTTAGATCTTGGTCTCTGTTCATTCACAGAACCTTGTTCAGCCTAGATCGCACCCCTATATATATATATATATATATATATATATATATATATATATAGGGGTGTATTAAAGTGACAAGTACCCTTTAGATGGGAGAAGAGAATGGATCTAAGCCCTTTATTACTAAATTGGATGGTTAGGATCAAATATAAAATTAAGATTTAGATTTGATTACATGTGTATTTTAGTTATTTTTGGATAGATATTAGATTTGACTTATCTAATATGAGGGAACCACATCTCATAATTATCTCTCTTCATCATACGTAATTGTTTTCTCTTTATTCTCTCCTCTTTTAGATTTTTGTAAAATTTTAAATAATCATAATTCATTCAATTTAAATTATTTTTTCTTGTATCATATATCAAATTAAAAATAATTTAATAGTCTTTAAAACGAAATCCCTATTGGATATGCTTTGAATAGGATATCATAGTAAAAATAAAAATTAGTGAGTTTATTCAGAAATCATGTATTAATGCACTGATAATGCAACAAAATATAAAGGATAATGCAACAACTAAAACTAAATAATGCAACATAAAATAATGACTATGTAAAACTGTAATATTAATAAGTTGAAATGAATAATACAGCAAAATATAAAGAATAATGCAATAATTAAAACTAAATAATGCAGCATAATATAAATTTTAGACAATTGCATACGTAAAACTGAAACATTAATAAATTAAATTTAATAGTGCAACAAAATATAAAGGATAATGCAATAACTAAAACTAAATAATGCAACATTATACAAAGTATAATGTGATGAGTGACATTAATAAGTTGAATTGAATAATGCAACTTAATATAAAAGATAATGCAATAACCAAATCTAAATAATGCTAAATATAAAAGATGTCTTATGTAAAACTGAAAAATTAATAAGAATAATTAAATTATGCAACATAATATGACGGATAATGCAATAACTAGAACTAAATAATACAACATACTATGCTAGATAAAGCAATAAGGTATGTAAAGCTGAAAATTACAAAGTTTTATTTTTTTACTGTGATTTTTTATGCTAAACATATGCAATATGGATTTCGTTTGAAAGATTATTAAATTATCTTTAATTTGATATATGATACATAAAAAATAATTTAAATTAAGTGAGTTATTATTATTTAAAGTTTTATAAGAAGTTTAAAGGTGAGAGAATATTGAAAAAAAAATAAAATGTTAGTTGGAGAAGAGAGATTATAAGATTCTTTGTAACTACCATATTTCATTTACCAAAATACCCTTAATTATAGTTTATAATAAAAAATAAAAATTAAATATAAAATTTAAAATCATATCTCAACCATTAGATTTGACAAATCAAAGGTAGGGACTTGTGATATGATCATCACTCTCTCTCTCTCTCTCTATATATATATATATATATATAGAGAGAGAGAGAGAGAGTTGTGTTTATTTCTGAACTATATACCATGAATGAACCATGACCAAAGATATGTGCGTCCATTTTATCGATCTGAAGGCTACCATAATGACATGTGGTAATTATTTATTTATTTATTATTATCTAAAGGGTGATATAGGAATAAAAAGAATCTATATTTTTAAGAAATTTATTATATTTGGCAGTTACCTAAATTCATGCATTGATAATTAACAATCGTATCACAAATCATAAATTCAATCATCTTCCTCATCTTTCACCATCGTAATTTCATCTCCCCCTCAACAAACCTAAATTCAACCAATGTCGTCACTCCCTACGGGTGCTTCCTAACGCTGCAAAAGTGTGATTGATTATCGTCAACAGGCCTGCCCCCGGCCGCCTTGAGCGCCATCACGTGAATAAAATTGAATGGAGTGAAATAGGAGAATAATGGAGGAGATGAAGGGGGCGGCGATGCTCTCTCTTCTCTCACCCATGGCGGAAGCGACTCTCATCTTCACACACGGCGACGCTCACTCCTCTCTCGCATCAAATTCACTCTCTCATAAGTTCTTTAACGTCTCTCCCAACCGACGGAATAAATTACAGTGAATTTTCTTTAAGAGCTGTCACATGATCGTCGAAAATGCCGACAGTATAATTTTTTTATTTTACTGATCCTTACATTCTTCATCGGAATCCACATATTCAGGATTCAGATCATTGTTACTTTAATTATGAGTCATTATTTTTGAATAAATGTGTCATTGTTCGAATTCTTGTTTAATGGATTGCTAATTGTTTATTTATTTTCTACATTGTGTGAACTCAGTTGATATGTAGCATCATACGTTGTTGACATTATCATTGTTACATGTAGACAATATCATTTTATCAAAACTATCAGTTTAATCATAACCGAATTTTAATACACCTTTAAGATCATTGTTATCCTTATTAAATATCATTGTACGCTGTCGACATTATCATTGTTACTTGTATTCAATATCATTTTATCAAAAATTGTTGGTTTAATCTTAATTGATTTTTATTACATCTCTAAGATCATTGTTATCTTTATTCAATATCATTGTACGAATAATTAAAGTTGTTTATTCATTTAACGATAATAGATCAGTGAAAGTTGAAACCGCACCCAAAAAATATACAACATGATCTTATTTCTCTTTCCAATTTATAAGATAATAATGGAAAAAATCGTGGGGATTTGTTTTGGTAGCTGAATCCAAAAAATCAGCATGTAGATTTAATTTCATTTCTATTTTTTCCCGTTTAGGACTAATTTGCCCTTTTAATGATAGAAGAAGCTATTGACATTGATAAATGTCAACAGAAAATCAGGGGCGTCTATTTTTTAAATCAAGGGCTGGATTTTGGTCTCTGTTCATTCTTGGACACATGTTCAGCCTTGAATGCACCCCTATATATATATATATACATATATATATATATATATACATACATTAGAAGTGCGTTAAAGTCATAAGTGACCCTTTAGATGGGAGAAGAGAATGAATCTGGACCACCTATTTTAGGTTTTGGACAGTTATGATTTAATATTAGAACTAAATTAAAAACTTGTAATATCTATCTATAAATGATGCATTAATGGGATATTTTAGTAATCTCCCCCACCATCATATCTACAAAATATAAAAATTCCTAATTTCATTCTCTACTATCCCTACATTTTAGGAATTTCGAATTTTGATTAAAATTTTCCTAAATTAATTTTTAAAAATTATTTTTCACACTCATTATATCTAGAAAAATAGGAAAATCCCTAATTTTATGCTCCATTATCCCTAAATTTTAGGGTTTCGAGTTTTAATGAAAATTTTCTTGAAATACTCCCTCCGTCCCATTAGATTAGTCCACTTTTGTTTCGGCACAGTAACCAATGTCTGTGAGTGTAGTGTAATTAATATTTTATTGATTTGAGAAGATTTTTTTTCCATTTTAGAAAAGTGAACTAATCTGGCGGGACAGACGAAAATGGAAATATGGACTAATCTGGTGGGAGAGAGGGAGTAATTTTTTTATATTATTTTTTCACACCCATTATATCTAGAAAATAGAAAAATTCTTAATTTTATGTACCACCATCCCCAATTGTTAGGAATCTCGAATTTTAAAATTAATTATATGTAATAATAAAAGTAATATTGCATTATCTGTAATATAAAAAGTAATTATATTCTTAAAACCTCATTCATTCTATAAAACACACTGCTACCGTACCGACGTACATAATGTATATTTACAAGTTTATATAATGCAACTTACATCACAAATATAAACAACCATATTCTAAAAAGCTCAATCATTCCATGAAAGATACTGCAAATTTACATGTGTAAGTAATGCATATTTAATGCTTATATAATATAACTTTACATCAGAAAAATAAATAACTATGTTCTAAAAAACTCAATCAATCCAATATATCCTTCCTATCCATGTTTTGTTCTTTGCATATTGTGGAACTCAACACCTTCATCAAATGTTGTGAAAGTTTGACCTTTAAAAGGTTTGAAGAGTCTTCTTAGGTAGGAATATAGACAACTGTGACAATAAAAAAAAGCACAACTTACAGTTAATGCATCATAATACAACTCATAATGCAAATTTGTAGGCTTAAATAATGCTACTCATTTAAGAAAAATAAATATCTATGTTTTAAAAAATCTCAATATGACTATGAAACATACTGCAACTAAACAAACTTATATAATGCATATTTACATATTTGTATAATGCAACTAAAATTTGAAGAATAACCAACTACGAAATAATTGAAATTCTATACAATATCAATCGTCCAATGAATATACTGTAAATTTACATGTTGAAATAATGCATATTTACAGGCTTATATGATGCAATTTAAATACGAAGAATATATTAGAAAGTTATGATTAATAGTTAATTACGAATCTAGATTTCATTTTTTCTTTTGGTGACAAATCCTACATGAATGGAATTGATATCCTTAAAAAGAGTGATAGACTAATTAAGATGAGTGAAATTTATTAATACCCATTTTCACTATATGTATTACGAAAATATCCAAAACATTATATTCATTCACAAAATACCCACTGCACATTCTGACATTTTTCAGAAATCTGTTATTGAGGAGAGAGAAAGTCGGTCAGGTTTGTGTCATGCAGTGCCCTCAGCCACCGGCGAGCCATCTGCAACCGCCGTTCGCAGCCCAGCCACGTCGCCGTCACCAGCAACCTGCATCGCCGGTGAATCGCAGAGGACGAAGCAGCAGCAAACGCAGCTAAGGACTGCGCCGCTACAACCACCACCGCGTGCAGGTGACTCGCGCGCGGCCAACCCCATCAGCACCCTCGCCCTTCCCCGATGCTCGCAGAGAACTCGCGCACGACTTCCATCTCTGACAACAGCCGCCCTCGCTGCCATCTACCGTGATTGCAACCATCGCACGTCGGGAGCTTGTGTTCCCCATCGCACGCAAAGACAGCGAGCAACAGGGGCAGCGACGGAACCCTAGCCGCCGCCAACCTCGTCCACCGCAACTAGCGCCCTCGCCGGATTGAGAGCTCGCCGGGAAAGGAGCGCAGCAGCAGCTGCGAGATGAGCGCGGCCCAGCCGCAGGGAAGAACCCTGCCGCCGCCACCCACCGATGTCGCCGCCGCCACCTGCCGTGGTCGCCGTCGTCGTCGCTGGCAGTGCAGCCGCCGGCGAGATCTGAGGAATGGCTGAACCCTAGTTCATGTCGCTTTCAGTGTTCTTCGTTCTTCGTTTCTCGTTCTTCCTCCGGATCTCAATTTTACAGATTTGAATAATAAAAAAATACAAAAATTACAGATCTACAATCTATTACAATTTTTGCCAATCAAATCTAACCACAGATTTTCTCGTGGTGAAAATCAGATCCAAAAATGAGAAGGTCACGAGAACAAAAACATCCACGAAAATTTAAATCCATCCATGAACATACATATTTATTTATTTTCAATTTATCCAAGATAGAGCCTAAGAACATAAACCTGGCTCTGATACCAAGTGTAGGGTTTGAGTCTACGATGGACAACACGAGTTGCCATTAATGAATTTCTTGCCAAGGATCGTTTTTAGGGTATCAGGAACAAATTTCAATTAAATAAACCATGCGATCCTATGCATGCTCCTACAATATTAATTGCAGATGATGGATTTAGAAAATACCTGATTTCACCGTTTGATCTACAGATCTAGATCGGAGCCAATAACGATGAAATAACCTTAGATCTGAGATAGAACGCCAGCGATGGATGGTTGTTCCTACAGATCTGATCTTCTGATCTGTTCCCTTGCTCCTTGGAAATCTGGTGAGGATTATCTACCAAGTTGAATCCAAGATCTTGAGAAATCGATCAATTTCTCCCTCTGGATAGCCACCGCCGTTCTCTCCCTTTTTTTCAATGTATTGAAAATCTGAGTTGATCTGATGGAGAGAAGGCCTATATATAGTGTTAGGGTTTTGAGAAACCCTAACCCTAATGGGTTGTGAGCAGCTCATGGGTCAGACCAGGGACCAGATGCAAATAATAAAGTGGGCCCTCTTTATTAATTAATCCTTCCTTGTTCAACCCAGAACATAATTAATTAATAAAACATTGTTTTAACCTTCACCACGGTAACAATGTTGACTCGCCCCTTTATTACCACGTTATTAGGAACGGGTTGCACCAAACTAACATGGTCCACATATTTAAGGTTTTAGACATTCATTAATTAATTTGGCTTATGACAATCAGCCACAATTAATTAATCTCTTATTTCCTGAGTAATACCACTCACTCCTTTTCACTTATGCCTGAATTAAATAATTCAACCTGCAGGGTTTAACATAATGAACCTTGTGAGCTCCTCAGGGAATGTCACCATCCTGAAACGGATATGCTTACCTAAACGTCCAGACTAAGCAGGCCACACACAAATTACCAACACCCAAAATACGGGTATAAGAGTACATGTAAGACTCTCCACCATGGTAAATCAAAGTGCGGTCAATCTGTGTGTGCCCCTTATCCTTCAGTTAGGTTTAAGATCATATGAAGTATGTTAGGGATCTGGCTCATTCATATGTCAATGAGAATGGCACATCCCACTGTTGATCCCATCAATACATAACTATGTACCGATACATCAAGTAGCTAGGATAAGCCCACTTATGAACCGATGTGCCGCAGCTTAGACCGACAGCCTATCCAGGGACCGTCTCAGCTGTGATACTGTTTATATCTCGCTAGGTCAAACGATTCATATGATCCTCTGTGATCTCCTACACACCATATGATCTTCCCTATAGGTGAGATAATAGGATATTATGGTTCGTTGTATGTTTGTTTCATCAGACAGCGAGCATTGTTGTGGCAACACATATATGAAGACCAGTGTACAAAACACTTAATCATATATGCTTTCAGTATATAATCCCAACAATGAGTACCCAAGGTAGTGGCTATCTGACTCAGTTGAGTGTCCATCATCTCCAAATGCTTTGTCATTAATTACATGTGATTGGCCATCCCTTTGACTTCGTTCTCCACCTTGCCAAATCGGTTGTCCGAGCTCTTGATGAATTTCTCCAATGTCTCTTCCAGCACGAACTTCTTTCTCTCCACAATTTCTCCTCCTGTACCTACATCAAAACCAGGTGGAGGGTGTTCTGCAGCAGAGGGGTTAGAATAAGAAAAACCAGGGTGAGATCGCCCATGGTTGTAATGATACCCTTCATTGCCTCGATAGTTATTCTGATAACCACCGCCAATGTAGTTCACCTCCATTCCTGCAGTTCCAGATGAACTACTTGCTCCCCGATTGATGTAGTCGGCCTCCACCAGAACAATTGCCATACTCGGCTCAGTAGTAGCAGTTGTAGCTTTCGCTATTCCCAACTTCTCAATTTTCTCACGGAGTTTCTTCACCTCGGCAACCACATCGAACTCCGGCTTTGTCTCCACTGCTTTGACCGGCATCTGTCTTTCAGTCGGCCACTGGTGGCTGTTCAGTGCCATGTCTTCCAGCAGCCTCATACTCTCTGCACCGCTCTTCTTCGTCAGGATCCCGCCATCAGATGCATCCACCATCTCCTTCATGTGTGGGTTCAGATCATAGAAATGGCAAACCTGCATCTCGAGATCGATTCCATGTCCAGGGCAGAGTTGCAGGAGTTCCTTGTACCTCTTCCAGGCTTCATGCAGTGACTCATCATAGAGCTGCTTGAATGTAGTGATAGCAGCTTTCCTCTTCAACAGCAGGCTCGGTGGGAAGTAGTTGGTGAGGAATTCTGCTCGAAGCTCCTCCCATGTCCCAATTTGGCTTTTATCAAGCCCCATACCAAGACCTTGCCTCGTCTCTGAGGGAGAATGCGAACAACCTCATCCTGATGACGTCCTGGGGGACTCCATTTTGCTTCATAGTGTTGCACACCTCGATGAACAGATTGAGGTGGGCGTATGGATCTTCGACGGCTCTCCCCCCAAACTAATTCTGCTGCACCATCTGTATCAGCCCTGTGCGCAGCTCAAAGTTGTTGGCGTTGATGCCAACTCTGAATCCAACCTCTTCCTGCTGTGGTAAAAATCTGTCCAAGATGGACCTCTGTGGCACGACGACCTGTCTTTCGTTTAGTTCTGCCAATCTGGCAGCTTGTTCTGCTTGGGTAGCTTGGGCTGCAAGAAGTTGCGCCCTCAATTGCTGCACCTCGTTAACGAATTGCCTTTGTTCCTCCGGTGTCATGTTCTGAAGCGGGGATTCTAGGTTTGCTTCCATCTCAAAGTTCACCTTCTTTCCTTTCTTTCTGTTGTTTCTACAGGCTGCTTCAATCTCTGGTATAAAGGGCTCGAGTGTCTTCCCTTTGTTCCGTGTGTTCATGCACCTGCACAGTAACCGAGGCAAAAATTAGTTCACGTCGACCGACACAGGTCTTGTGTCGACCGACGTGGAAAATTCCTGCATCGACCAGGACGAAGTGTGTCTCGGCCGAGACAGACAGGAATCAGAAAAAAACTCACGCCCGCAAAAAGGAAAAACAGAATCCAAAAACAAGGAAAAACAACACCAACTCGAAAATTACAAATAAAAATTAAGAAAATACATCCCAATCCAGAAGTTCTTCAAACAATCCAGTAATAACTCATCGTCTGACTATCCCCGACAACGGCGCCAATTTGATCGATGCTAAATCTGCATACAAATTATAGCATAGGACAAATAAATTTATAAGTACCCGAAGGTTGTCGAACCCACAGGGATAGTGCAATGAAGGAAAACCATGTACTGAATGTAGTTTTCAAAACTTTTGTTTGGGAAAATCAAACTTTGAAGGGTTTTGGTTTTTCAAAACAAATAATTTAAAGGGATAAAAACAAATATTAAAAAACACAGATTCTAAGGAAATCTACCAATCTGATCAACATGCAAGAAACAAATATTCAAACCCAGAAAAGATATTTTGGTGGAAAATCTATTAATGTAGAATTAATTCCTTGGTCAGATAATTAAATCCTAAATTATTAACTAGTGGTTATCTCTTTTCGGTCTCAAACACACAAAGTTAATTAATTTCAATAAAAACTAGATTTTTCCTACGATTGAATTCTTCTTGGTCGGACAGAAAATCAAAAGTATTAAATCCTAACTTCCTGTTACTAACCTTCACCTCTCGGTCCTTCGATTAATAACTGAAACCTACCTCAATCTTCATCTCTCGATCCTTCGATGAGAATAGATTTTTTGATGCACATAAAATTTGACTGAGAGCAGTGAGCTTTTTAACTTTAATTAGGAAGGTTTTTTATAAATTAGCTTTCCAATTATATATATATATATATATATAGAGAGAGAGAGAGAGAGAGAGAGATCCACTCAAGTGCTAAAATTAAAGTTTGTGCTAAATAGGAATGAATCTCAGCCATTGTATTGATAGCTTCAATGGTTGAGATTAAAGCATAAAGATTAAAAAATTAAGCATAATTTCCGTTCGTGCTTAATTGATTTATAAATCGTGCTTAATTCGATTAAGCATGATTTATAAAGCAAAAAAACATGAAATCTGGGAAAATGTTTTAATCTCAACTGTTGATTTTTTTGGATGAATGGTGTAGATTCATTCCTATTTAACACAAACTAATTTTTAGTATGTGATTCACTCCCTATATATATATATATAGAGGTGTAATCATATGTGAACCACCTTCCAAATGAGAAATAAGACTAAATCTGATCCTTTTATTTTCGAAATTTAACGGATAAGATTTTATGTTTTAATTATATATATTTAATTTCTATTTTTATTTTAATTTGAGTGAAGGATATTATTGTAATTATAATAATGACATATTATCTTTTTCTATAACCATTTCCTTAATTATAGATTATGGTTTCTTTTATATTCCTAATTTTCTTCACGTTTAGGGCTTAGAAAATCGACCATGGTGAGATCAGGGACGCCCTGCTTCTTCACGACTAGCGTGAAGGGGTGATTCGAGATGCCCTTCCCGTGGCCGGCGATCTCATCTGTGCCGGAGGACTGATCGCTGACCACCACGATGGTTGGGAGTTGGATGCCTTCCTGCGTGACTTTGAGGTGGCGCAGCCGGTCCACGACGTCCAGAAGAGGGCGATTCATATCGTTGAACGACGACACGATCGGAGCATCGATGGGCCCTTCTCCGGTGATGGGAACGAGCCCGACTGCTCTGCTGCTCGGATTAATGATATTCTTCTTTTTTATATGTTGTGTAATTTCTGTCGACGATCTTTTTGGTTGTTTTTAATATTAATTATTTTTCAAACTTTTTTAGTTTTGAACTATTGCATATTTTACGCCTGTAAATGTGCAGTATAACGATATAATAGTTGCAGTACTCTGACAATTTGAATTCACATAAAGAGTTTTGTTAAGATTAGTTATTTTTCAAAAAAATTTATATGTTGAATTATTGCAGATTTTACGCCTGTAAATGTGCAGAATAAAGATATAATAGTTGCAGTATTTCTGATAATTTGAATTTACATAAAGAGTTTTGTTAATATTAATTATTTTTTCAAATTTTTTTCTATTTCGAATTAATGCAGATTTTACGCCTGTAAATGTGCAGTATAACGATATAATAGTTGCAGTACTCTAATAATTCCAATTCACATAAAGAGTTTTTTAATATTAATTATTTACAAAACTTTCTCTATTTTGAATTATTGCAGATTTTAATTTTGAAATACTATAATTCAGAGAACCAATCCCATTAAATTAGGAAACAAATATAATTTAATTTTGAAATGTAGTATTTTAGAATTCAAATTCGACAAAATTAGGGGCTGAAAATCGTGCGTATATAATTTTGATTTAAAAAAAAATTACGTAATGCAACTTCTTCCTCTTAATAATGCAACTTTTATCTCTTAATACTACAGCGAATTCGATAAAATTATGCAGTAAAACTGTTCCAAAATTTTAGCAAATAAAATTGTGGGTAAGATATGGGGAAGATAAAAGGTGCGTCACATTTACTAAAAAACCCTTTTCTGCAACTCTTTTCTTCTATTATTGCAGCGAATTTTTGCAGCTCAAAAATACATCTGGAGCGTCAATTTTCTTAATCAATGGATAAGATCAAGTCTTATTTCACATCTAAGAGGTGGTTTCCACCATAGTTCACCCCCATATATATATATATATATATATATAGAGTAGTGTTCATTTCCGAACTAAGTGTTTGTGAATGAACAATGACCTATAATCTAACCATTAATTTTTTGAATCTGATGGTTATAATAATGACACGTGGCAGTCATTAAATTTATTTATTTATTTGAAAGGGCATTTTAGGTAGTAAATATTATTATATTTTATAGTAGATTTGATAATTATGGTAGTTACCTAATTTTTTGGGATTTAATTTATTTAGCTTCTTTTAGGGTTCAATTAATTTGTTAATTCACCCTCTCCTTCACGATCGTCCACCCTCTCCCTCATGATCGTCCACCCTCTCCCTCACCATCGTCCGGCCACCAGCCATGGCTCTCCCCTCTCGTCTATCCCCTTCTCGCCGCCACAGTCGCAGCCCGTCGCTGC
>JAPKLW010008782.1:0-12873 GCA_026898455.1 Plectranthus barbatus | reverse complement strand
AAGCATTCATCAAGGATTGCATGGCGGAGAAGGATGCCATCAATCCAAGCTTTAAACATAATTCTTTAAATCTGGCTTCTGGAAGTGGTTTTGTGAATATATCAGCTATCTGATCTTCGGTGCATATGTAACGAACGTCGATATCTTTCTTCTCCTAATGATCTCGTATGAAGTGATGACAAATATCGATATGCTTGGTCCGAGAGTGATGAACAGGATTTTTTGTGATACACATAGCACTATTGTTGTCGCAGTAGATAGGCACACATTCGGGAGGGATCCCGTAATCTTGCAATTGTTGTCTTATCCAGAGAATTTGTGAACAACAGCTAGCAGCAGCCACATACTCTGCTTCAGTGGTGGATGTAGCAACAGAGTGTTGCTTTTTGCTGAACCAACTAATGAGCTTGTGTCCCAGAAATTGACACGTGCCACTCGTGCTTTTCCTGTCGATCTTGCATCCTCCAAAATCAGAGTCCGAGTATCCACTCAGAGCAAGACTGTCTTCTCTAGGATACCAGATTCCGAGACCTTCTGTGCATTTCAAATAGCGAACAATCCGCTTAGCAATGTCTAGATGTGCCTTCTTAGGATTGGCTTGATATCTAGCACACAACCCGACGGCATAAGATATATCAGGTCTGCTGGCGGTGAGATATAAGAGTGAACCTATAATTCCTCTGTAAAGAGTAGGATTCACATCACCTTCTTCTCTTTCAAGTGCGGCAATACATGTCGTACTTATTGGAATCCGTAAACTCTTTGTCTTCTCGGGGCAGTATTTTGCAATCAAATTGCGAATATACTTCTTCTGATGAATGAAAATCCCTTCTCTGGATTGTTGAACTTGTAATCCGAGAAAGTAGGACATCTTTCCCATCATACTCATCTAGAAGTTGCTGGTCATGAGCTTTGAAAACTTGTCACATAACTCTTGATTTCTAGAACCAAAAATGATGTCATCTACGTATATTTGCACCAGCAAAATATCTCCTTGGTCTTCAATGCGAAGGAGGGTTTGATCAATTCTCCCTTTCTGAAAACCATTCTTCAACAAGAATTTTGAAAGAGTTCCATACCAAGCTCTCGGTGCTTGTTTCAATCCATAGAGAGCCTTCTTAAGTCTGTATACTTGATTGCCGTGTTCGAACCCTGGTGGTTGCTCGACATAGACTTCTTCCTTCAGCTCACCATTTAGAAAGGCACTTTTCACATCCATCTGCATTACGTCGAACTCATGATGTGCAGCGTATGCGAGGAATAAACGAATGGCCTCCAGCCTTGCTACAGGAGCAAATGTTTCGTCATAATCTATCCCTTCGCATTGCCTGTAGCCTTTAGCTACGAGTCTCGCCTTATTTCTGACAACCGTGCCATACTCATCTTTCTTGTTTTTGAATACCCATTTTGTGCCAATAACACTTTGATGTTCGGGTCTGTCTACTAGCTCCCACACATTGTTTCGTGTGAATTCTGCTAGTTCTTCATGCATAGCGTTCACCCAATCCGGATCTAGTAGAGCGTCTTCGATCTTTTTGGGTTCTTCACTGGAGATATAGCATGCTAACATAGCGTTGCCTTGTCTTGTCATCATATGATTATTGATATTGCCTATGACATCTTCAGGAGGGTGGGCACGCAACCATGTTGGTCTGATAGTTCTGATCATATTTTCTTCCCTCGCGGGGCCATCATTTTGTACATTATTTTTCATAGTATCCTCCTGGTGTTCAGCATCTGGATTATCTTCCGCAGGAATAACTTCCACAGGATTTCCTGGAATAGGAACTTCTTCAGCAGTGTCTTCGGCAACTGGAATCTCAGCAGCGCCTACAGCACTATCTTCCACAGGAGCTTCGTCAGCAGCCTCTTCAGCAGGTGGAATCTCAGTAGCGCCTCTGCCAAGATCTTCATGAGTTTCCGTCTCTTCCCCGAAGGGAATGTCCTTGGTAGTCTCTTCCTCTTCATCGTCAAGCACTTCTAGAATAACTGATTTGGTTAAGATGTTTGTAGGTTTGGCCTCAGCATGATCATTAGCATCACCGGCCTGGTCAGCAGTTTGATCCCCTGCTGTGTGCGTCTTGTTTGGATTGCAGTCATTCATAGACTTAGTCGGATCAATACTCATATTCTCGAAAGAATTTAGAAGTGTTTGATCATTGACATCATTAGTCTCATGATTGCTATCCTTTCTTCCTTTGTTTTCACTGCGCACTAAGGTAGACTCATCAAAATTAACATTGCATGTTATTTCCACAATGCCAATAATCTTATTTAATACCCTATAACCTTTATGAGTAGGATGTCCATAACCAAGAAGTACACCCTCGTCAGACTTAGGTGAGAAGGTATTAAGTTTAGATTTACCGTTATTGTGAATATAACATGTAGAACCAAATGCATGTAGATGAGTTATGTAGGGCTTACGACCGTGGTACACTTCATAGGGAGTCTTGTTGAATCTTCTTGTGATAGCACTCCTATTCTGTGTGTAACAGGCCGTCATGACTGCCTCACCCCAGTATTTAGCAGGAAGTTTGAAATCTGCTAGCATTGAGCGAACGACTTCCTTCAGTGTCCGATTCCTCCTTTCTGCTAAACCATTCTGCTGAGGAGTCCTTGCTGTAGATTTTTCGTGTGATATTCCAGCGTCAGCACAGAAATCCATCAGCACTCCATTGCAGAATTCTGTTCCATTGTCAGATCGAATTCGCTTCACATTAACTTCTTTACTGTTTTGCTCCTTGAGAATCAGTTCTGGCAGAATAAGCTTCACTTCGTCCTTTGTCTTTAATAGACGTACCCATGTGTACCTGGAGAAACCATCAACCACCACTAGTGTATATAGACGTTTACTTACAGTGGGTGGTGTGACTGGACCAAAAAGATCCATATGCAGTAATTCCAGAATCCTTTGTGATGTCTCCTTTTCAGGATTTGTTTTGAAGGATGATTTGGTCTGCTTTCCCTGTTGACATGATTTGCATATTCCTTCTTTGCGGAAAGTCTCATTTGGTAGACCTATAACAAGCTTATTTTTGGCAAGATGGTTAATAGTTTTGAAATTTAAATGATTGAACCTCTTATGCCATAGCCATGTTGTTTCCTCCTTATTGAGAGCTAAAATGCAGGAATGTTGTTGACCGCTTTGCCAATCAACAATATACAATCCACCCTTGCGGATGCCTCGTAGTTTTACTTCTCCTGAAATAGCATCAGCAATAGTACAAGCAGTATTCATAAAAGATACGATATACCCATTTTCACATAATTGACTTATGCTGAGTAGATTATGCTTCAGATTTGAGACGAGTGCTACGTTGATGATTCTTAATCCGTTTCTTTCAATGCATCCTCGTCCAATAACTACTCCTTCACCGTTGTCTCCGAACTTGACTTTTGGACCGTTGAATAGTCTTCTTATGTCTGAGAATAATTCTTCGTTCCCAGTCATATGAGCAGAGCAACCGCTGTCCAGGACCCATTCATTGGATATGCATGTTCCCGTAGTTCTGGAGTCCTGTTCCTGCAAGTGAATCAAGTGGATTTAGGTACCCGTTTAGTGTCGAGTCCTGCAGGATTAGCGTGAAGCATAGTTCCTTTCGGAACCCACATCATAGTGATTTTTAAGACTTTTGTCTTGGTTTCACTATTTACCACTTTCTTGACCTTAGGCTTAGAATTTTTAACATTTCTATTTCTAGGTGAATGAGTGTACTTAGCCGTCCTTGCCCTTGGAAATGAATGTGGAATGGGCTCAGGCTTTGCATGGACATTTCTTCTATGCATTGTATTCTGCTGGTAGATAGGTCTCACAGCATTGTACTGTGCATGCCTTCTCTGATGAAAATTAGGATGTACTATCCTTGCGTTGAAATCAGAACGCTCAGTACTCCTTGAGTTTTCTGAGTAAGGTTTAGTGTATGCTCTTGGATTCCTCTGCTGAGGTCTATCAAATACTTGCCTATCATTCATCCTTTGATTCTTCTGCTGAGGCTTAGAGTTACGTCCAGTATTTATCCTTGGGATCCTCTGCTAAGGTCCATTGGATAAAGGCTTAGCAAACTCTGTCCTCTGCTGAGATCCAGCAGATGAACTATTGGCTATCTTTGATATAGACCTTTGCTTAGCTCCAACGGGCCCATTCTGCTGGAGTCTATTCTTTGGTTTAGCTATTGGCTTAGCAGACAGAGTTTCAGCAGAAACTACTCCTTTACCTTTTTCAGCAGAGCTAAGTCCAGCAGATACAAACAAAATCGGATTCTGTTTACAAGAATTATCATTGGGTTTTGACATTCTTTTTGATGATTCACATCCAAGTCCAGACTTATCATAGTGACGTCTTTGACTACTTACAAGGGAATTGAGAGCAGCCCTGCTGGATGCGTACATGCAAATACAGTCCTCTTTGGGTTTGTTTTTAATGCATGATTCTCTTTTTCTAAAGTTTGAAATTTTTCTGACAAATGAGAGAAATCTGCTTTTAATTTTGAGAGTTCTTCACTTTCTAACCTCAGTCTCTCGACTTCCTCGGTTAAATTTGTAATTTGAAGTTTTAGTGAGGTGTTTTCCCCAACAATTTCATTTTTGATCTCATACATTTTTGCAAATTCTATTGATAACTGTACTAAGTAGTCTTCTTCGGAATCGAAATGTGATTCCTCCGATTTGTCTATGATTTGATTGCTAGATGAATTTGTTGATAATACCTCTGTTTCCTCAGCAGCGAGAGCTGATTCATTGGTTTCCTCATCATCGTTGTCCGCATCAGCAAACTGATCTTCAGTGATGTTTGCCATCAACACGAACAATGCTTCTTCGCTATCTTCTTCTTCTGAAGAACAGTAAAACTCTTCCTCATCAGCAATCTCCGTCCTGGTCAGCAATGCCTTGGTTACGGCTTTAGCAGCGCGTCTTTCAAATCGTTGCTTCAGGCGATCTCGTTCTTCTTTGCTGACCTTCGGGTAATCATGCTTCAAGTGATCTGGAGAGCCACATTCAAAACAAGTTCTAATTTTTCGCTCTACTGAGCGGTTAGATGTTGATGACGGGATCTCTTTCGCCTCCTTTTCAGCTTTTGCTTCATTCAGCATCCTCTGCATCTTCTTCATTTGTTCTTCCAGTTCATTGATCTTTAGATCAATTGCTTGTGTACCTGTACTGGAAGTACCTTCTTTCGAGGGTGATGCTGGAGTAGGTTTTTCTGGTTTGTAGAAGGGCTTTTTTGTCTTGAATTTGCTGTAGTCCTTCTTAGCGAAGTACGCTAAGTCCTCAGTGTTCCCAACATAATTTGAAGCGGCTTGTGCTACAGCTGTTTCATTTTTCTTCGACTGCTGTATGATAAATTCGTGAGCTTTAAGTTGAGCAAATACCTCAGATGTAGTCATGCTGTTGAGATCTTTTTCACTCAAACTTGTTACTTTTGCGAACCAGTCATCTCTTGGATATAGTTTGGAAATGATTTTATTGTTCATCTCTCCATTGTCATACTTCTTTCCAAGACTCCTGAGTTCTCCAATTATTGTGTTGAAGCGTTCCTCCATGATTTGAATGGTTTCTCCTGCACACATAGAGAAGGATTCGTATTTGTCTACAGCTACCTGTAGTTTGTTGCGTTTCATTTGATCCGTCTCCTGAGAAGACTCGCACACGTAGTCCCACATTTCCTTAGCAGTTTCAAAATCAAGCGCCTTTTCTTTCATCAGCTTTGGAAGGGAATCAAGAATTAGTTTCTTTGCCACGTGCTCTAGTTGAGCTCTTTTTTTGTCTTCGCTTGTGTATTCATCAAATGGTTTAGGAACCATTTCGGGTCTTGGAGGTCTTGGTTCTCCTTCAGCAGCACCTTCAACACGCCCTTGTCCTATAAAGGTGTTAGCTTTCATAATCTGAATAGGACCTCTTACCAGTACATCCGCCATCTCAGGATGTATGCTCTGAAGTTGTATGAGAGCCATCTTCTTCCAGGATGAAAAGTTCTCTCTGTCATACTGTCCAAGGGAATGGTTCATCATTTTGTATACTCCTTGAATGGTTTCCTGAGCTGAGTAGATAAAACAGGAATAAAAAAGTGCAGGGAAAATGATAGATCTGGTCACAGGTGACTCAGAAACGGAGAGTCTGGTATGACCTCCGCTCTGATACCACTTGTTGGTCCCGAAATATCAGAGTCGTCGTGTTGATAACTTAACACGAAATGCAGCGGAATAGTTTTATTTCTCTTGCACTTATCGTTGTTTTTCAAAAGTTAGCTAGCTCAAGTTACGCCTTAAGTTTGTGTTCAGATATACTCTAGCAACTCTGTTGCTAGGTTTTAAAACAATCTTGGAACAATAATATAATAAAACAGTAAATGACACCAAATTTTATAGTGGTTCGATCCAAATGATCTACGTCCACTCCTTAGCCGAAACGCTAAGAATTCCACTAGAAAAGTATACAGATTACAAGGATTCGCCTTTCCAGTTAAGTAGGCAGTGAGCTTTCGGCCTGGCTACTTGACAGCTATCCTCCGTTGATCTGAACTTCTCCGATAAGGTTTGGCTGGGTCAAGGGCACACCTTCGAAACTCCTGCCTTGCCTGTGGTGAAAGTTTTAGAGTCACTTCCTGACTTTTCTTGAATGCGGCTAAACGCCCGTCTTAGTCTTTGGCCTTTTCAGGTGTTCGACTGTTGGATTCTTTCTGAAAAGAAAGGAATCCCAATGATTGAACTATTTTTGGTTGCGATCAAGAATAACTTCAATGAAGTGTCAGTGTATCAAATGAGCGACACTTCTGGTTGTTGAGAGTTTTTGAATGTACTTTCACGCGGCTCTCAACAGACTACTTTTTGTTTTTCACTTTGTCACAAAAATCTCTTGCTTTAGTGTTCGTGAGTGAAAACAGTCAGTTGTTTTTTTAAGTAGTTATTTTTAAGTAGTCAAGTTGTTCTTTTTATAGGTGGAGATTCAAACTTTGAATCTCCTTATCCGTTAGACTCAACGGCTCCTTGATCCGAAAGAGCTTTGTCTGTGACATTCACTTTTGTTTTTGACTTGTACTTTCCTAGCCACTTCGGGAAAGTCTTATCCTTTTGCGTGAGCTTTTTGTCAGAGTCGCAGTCCAGCTTCAAATTTGATTCTTTTGCTTTGCTAAGCTAGAATCTGCTAAAAATATATTCCTTGTGATCCTTTGACTTCCGTTGTTTGCGATTCTTTATTCATTCCTGAAAGGTCCGAATGCTAACTCCTTAGCATTCTGTCTAGCGAGCGTTCAACCATTTGCTAGTGATCCTTTGTTGGCTTGCTTCTCTAGCAGTTTGTAAGTTGAATGCTGATATCATCTGCTTTGTGTCTGCTAGGGATTCTTCTCAGCACACTAGTCTATTACAACTCAATGTACAACTTATACAGGACTTTACAAAGTGTGCTAGACTCTCTAGATTTCGGCAAATGATCGACCAACTAAATAAGGTTTGATCCAACAAAACCTTTTACAAACAAGTCCTAAGGGAGATTTTAGGGATAATTTCCCAACAATTTCCCCCTTTTTGGTGCGATCAAAGCTTACTATTATTTGCTGACCTTAAGTGGAAGAATGTCTGTGTTTTACAAGTCTATGCTATTCTATCAATCTGACACAGAGTTTTTCCAACTAGGTTCAAGCAACAGAAATGTTGAAGTCAAATTCCCCCTCAACAGGTGCTGGGGAATATTTCTCGATTAAATATAAGTAAATGTTTGCATAAAAGTAATATGCTAGAAATTCTAGCATCCATCAAGTCAGCAAGCATTCATCAATCAAAATGTTATTCTTCATGTCCACATGCAAGTTTGTTGACTACACCAGAGGTGTAAACCAACTAGAACACACCAATAAAAATCAGAGGTGGACAAAGAGAATTTGTCTAAGTCTGATCCAATTTTATATATGATATTGCAAGTTTAAATACAAATTGGATTCAGGCAGTAAAGGAAAAAAAAAATTGGACCTTGTCGTTCATGAGCCGGGTGCTGGTTTCTCCTTTTCACTGTCCACTGAATTCGATGAGTTACTCTTCTGGATATCAGCAAATTTCTCCATGGTGAACTTCATGAAGTTCTCAAGAAGATTTGCTCCTGTTTCTCTTTCAGCAGCCTCACGCTCCAGTTCTTTAGCCAGCTTCTCCTGCTCTATTGCAATCTTTTGCAGTTGAAGTTCATGTTTCTTTCTTTGTAGTTCTAATTTAGCTTCTAGTTCTTTTCTTCTTGACTCCTCCTTCACTTCTTCTTCTTTTCTCCTTAATTCCTCTGTCCTTGCGGCTAACTCCTCATCTGCTTTTCTCTTTCTTTCCTGGTCAGCTTTTCTCCTTTCTTCCCCCTCTTTGATTGCAGCCAAAAAGTTTGTACCATAGGCCACCACAGTGTTAGTTAAGGTCGTCCTGGTTTCTGCTAGTTCCTTTTGAACAACCTCCAGACCTGTTTTATTCTCAGAAATAGCCAACTTGTTGTCAGCGACCTCTGATTGTATATGGGATACATCTCCCCGTATCTCATCAACTTCTCTTCTCAAATGAGTGGTAGCTGCTTCTACTCTTCCATCAATGGCTGTTTGCAAATAAGAGTTAAAGGCTTCAGCTATTTCCGCAGTCAATGGAAAGGGTATCTGCAGTGAGGTTATGGGAATGGCATTGAAGGAAGTAGTCGTAACGAGTTCTTGACTCGTTGTAATAGATGATTGCTGTGCGTGACTAGTACTCGCAGCAACATATGCCTGATAGCATGATTCCTCATGCATTATCCGATTAGCAGCATCCAGAATTTGTGCGGTCTCCTGGACAATCTGAGCTTCAGCTTTTTGAGCTTCCTTCACGATGTCCTGAATATCAATGTTCAGGAACTTAGCCAACTGCATATCGCGGTAATCAAATTCCAGAGCAGCACGCTCAGTGGCCTGTGCCGCTACTCGAGCTTTGAGTTTCTCTGCCTGTTGAATTTTATACTCTATCTGTCGTTTCCTGTAAGCGACAGCAGCTCTTGCTTGACGCTTAGACAGTTCAACCCTGGCATCAGAGTATCTGTCGGGTACGAAGGTGGATTTAGGTAGCCCCGCAGTCTTTGAGAGAAAACGGTGTTCTCGGATGGCTTGAAGTCTGCACATCACCTGTTTATCTGAGAACTGTTTCATCCCCGGAACTTGATCAATCCAATCAAAGCACCAGCGTTCCTCACGTCTCCAGAAGTTTAATCCCTTAGCAGCAAAAACCAGTGCTTTCTCTTCAAAACAGAGTTGATGCATAATATAATCACACTTCTTCCATCGTCAGAATTCTTCTGCTAACATGCGTCCTTCCGATGTTGATTCATTCAATTCTGTATGGAATAAATCAGCAATGGCTCTTTCTGTTTCGGATTGCACGAACAATTCGATCTCTTCAGCCATAAGGGTGAGATCTGAGTTGGACCTTTCTTCAGGGTAGACCGTTGCACACCATTGACCGATTCTTCGTAGATGATAACGTGGTCCAGGCAGCCCATTGAGAGGCACTCGGAGAGGAGTGTCTGATCCAGATGGTACCTTCCTCAGGTATTTGGCATTAAAAATCTCCTCAGATTCTCCATCAGATTCAGAAATGCAAGATGATTCAAGATCAGAGAGCAGAGAATCGTTCTCTTCGACAGGCGAATGTGAATCATGAAGAAGTGAATCGACCTGTTCTTCAGTATCTCTTCCTCTACTCGAATCTACATCAGTGAAGGCTCCAGACCGTAGTAATTGTGAGAGTGCTTTATCTGATAGTCCTTCTTCTGCCAGGTTTATCTGCGATTTAGAGGAGGTATTGAGAATGGTTTCCTCTTCTGAAGCAGCTTTCCCTTTTCCTCGTTTTTTGGCCTCGTCTGCTAGGCATTGCAGTTCATCAGCAGGAGCTTCATCATCATTCATCATGGTGATATCTGCTGGAATGTCTGCCGTTTCCTCGTCCTCTGCTGGAGTTGGATTTCCTTCAGCAACATTCGCCACTGCTGGTGATTGTTCCTCGTGCACTGCTGAGATTACATCCATTGTGTTAGATTCCTCGGCTCTGCTAGCTACGACTTCTTCGTGGGCGCTGTCTGTGTTGTTAGTCTCTTCATTTGTCAAGGCTCCTTGTGAGGGCATACCATCTCCTATGGTGCTTTCCCTTTGCTGGATAGGCTGTGCTTCCAATTGGGCCTGCTTAGCAGCGCGCTTCTGGACCATAAATTCTTCAGCAGCAGATTTGACTCGTTCAAAGTTTCTGTCTCTATCTTCGAATGTTAGGTTACTGATGAATTTTTGGTAATCTCTTTTCTCGAGTTCCTTTAGAGTAGCTATGCGCTTTCTCTTTGCTTTCCTTGTTTCCGGACTGTGCTCTTCTACAATTCTGAGAGACTTAGGGATGTAATCTGGATCAGCGGTGTCCTCAGTAGCACTCTCTGTAGAGTCCTTTTCTGCTGTAATAGTTCTTTCAGCAGCTTTAGCAGTCTTGCATTCTGCTTCTGCTTTCTCTAATGCTTCCTTATCAGTAAGTAGTTCCAACTTTCTCCTGGTCTTCTTCTTTGCCTTAGTCACAGGAGGAGTTGTTGCGGTTCTCTTGTTTGGTTGAATAGGTAATGCCAGTGCCTCAAGAGTAGTTGGAAGCTGTTCTGCTTCCTTCAAAGTCATGATGTCGTTGATCTGATCAACTGGTAAGTTTCCTAATTTCTCAATTTCCTCAAGATTTTTGAAACACTGATCTGTTTCTGCATTCCTCTTCAACACTGCTAATTCTTCTTCTGTTATGGGAATGGAGTGTTGGAGTGTGGGTACTGCTAAACTTGCTTCATCTGGTTCCTCTGGGGATGTTGGTTTAGCCTTGTCCACATTGGATTTCCCGGTTAACTTCCTAGGATTTCTAGTATTGACCGGCTTAGGCTTGTGTCTGGTTACAGGAATGTAGTCTGTAGAAAGGAGTGCAACTCCACGATCTACTCCTGTGTTGGTAAACACAATTTCCAAAAATTTACTAATCTTCAGTCCAAAGTTTACATTCGAGGAGAATGTTCCATCTATTTCCATGTGTGCATTCTTCTTGGCATGCTCTGCCCAGCGTTCAAATATGAACTCAGCCCAATTACCTTTAACATTATCGTTTAATGCCATCATCACAGCATACTTCTTAGCAGAGAGCTCCGAGTAGGACCCAACATCACACTGGAGCATCTTTATTACTATCTCTGCAAGTAGTTTGTATTCGTCTGTCAAGGTGTTGATCGAGGTGTTAACCTTAAACGTACTTGGTTTCCCTTTCTCTCCTGACTTCTTCCAGTGGTTCCACCTTCTTTCCATTTCGGCTATATCATTCACCTTATACTGAGAGATTTTGGTTCCAAAGTTTCGAAGTCCAAAAGTACGAGACAGCAAATCAGCATTAACTTCTACAATATTCCCATATACACATGTCTTGAATGACTTCTGATCATCACTCATAACAGCTCTAGCATAGAATTCAGGAACCATGTGCGGATGAAATTGATCAGGTTCAGCAGTGAGATATTTTACCAGTAATTCGGAATCAAGGAGATTTAAAATCCATTTGGGAAAGTGTTTGTTGGCGAGAGGCATGTGCAGAATCCTGTCTTTTATGATCTGGGCCACTCGTCTCCGTTCCGCCGAATGAGTGGACAGCTTCTTCTGTCTGGCCATGGTCACCAATGTGCAGTAAGGAATGGACTCATCAATGTCCTCTTTCTTCTCAATTCCAGTGAACTCGGGTGCATGTCGAACATGCAGGGGTGAGCAAGTGGTGGCGGGATAGATGAATGTTGGTTGTTGAAATTTAGTTGTGTCTAGGTTTTCTGAAGGTGAAGATTCAGGATTTAGAGATTGATTTGTGTCTTGAAGAGGTTGAAGAACTTTGATTTGAAGTCATGGTTGGGTAGTTTTTCTGAGAATTTTGAGAGGGTTTTACAGAGATGGAGGTGAAGGGTTTCTGAGGATTGGTAGGGATTTGAAATCTAATTATTGTGTAGAGGATTTCGGAGTACGAGAAGAGATTGACGGTTAGGATTGCATTCGCTTTAACTGCAATCAACGGTTGGGGTAGATGGTTAGATCGTGTGAGTATGCACGTCGTCAAAAACGTGAGTGCTGGTGACGTGGCACAGCCCTATTCGTCGCCGCACCCCACGATCCTTGTTGACTGTATTCAGCAGTCAAGACTTGGCATAAAAAATTCAAAATCATACGTTCCATGACTGCGGAAAATTTAGCAGAAGTGAGTTGGAGTGTGTATAACACTAATGTGCGATCGATTCACTTAGCATCTTCCAACGTTCCTGTGCTAGCTAAATTTCAAAGCACTTTGCTAGACGGATAAGGTAGAGAATCCAACGGTTGTGACTTTCTCTACCAGCCATGATTAAGATCAACGATCTCAAATGCGCACGTCTTGTCGTTTCCTTCCATCTTCTCCGAGAATCATTCGAGTGTGTATACGTGGCGATCTCCGAAATAGTTTAGCTTCCTAGGCATATTAATTGTTTTCAAAACATGCAGATTTTCTTATATCAAATCTGGCTAAAACTTCTCTCCTTCCAAATATGACGTGGCATATGTAGCTGTAATTCAGCAGACATGAATAAAGAAGTATGACGTCATAATATCATAGACGAGATCAGAATAATAATGAAAATCATCTTGAGCCATATGCTGATCAGAACATCAACAGTCACTGCTGAAGTGATTTGACTCCCCATGCATTCGTATTGTTTCATTATCTGGCGACGATTCATTTTCCAATACGAAATCATAAATTGTGAGAGGTGTTTCCCTTCTATAAAAAAAAAGGGTCACTTGTGTTTATCTTCAACATCACCATCCTTCTTCGAACAAAAACTTTTCCCTTCAAGGTTTTCCAT
>JAPKLW010008781.1:0-12874 GCA_026898455.1 Plectranthus barbatus | reverse complement strand
CTCTCTCTCTCTATATATATATATATATATGTAAGAACTGCAATGGAGTACTTCATTTCCTAACAAACGAGCGACTTCTAAATTCTTAAAACTTCGTTTAATGGTTGATTATGAAGAAACAATAGAATCAGTTTGAATAATTCAACATGAAACTAGATATACATTTTAAATAAATGAAGTAAATTAAACCTTAACAAATTATATATGTTGTTTTAGCTGGAATGAGCACAATATTCTTTAGTAAAAGGCGAAAGAATAGTACACTATATGTTAACTTCAGGTAAATATAGATTGGCCGACACTGGCCCAATCGAAATAATTTGATAGTTTGGCTAGTTTCACGGTTAGAGATCTTAATCGAACCATATGGTAGGAAACCGACTGTTTTGGCAAAACCAAACTGTTTTTATTATTATTTAAATTATATATTATATCAAATTATAATGTAGTATAGTTAATGTTTCTCACAATATTTAATTTTATTATTTTTTTCATCCTATTAGTTTTTATTAATGTTAACAATGTATGAGTTACTTCTCGATTTCAAAATTTCTCAACTATCTAAACATTGACATATTATATTGAAAAATAACACTTATGTTCATGATTAAATATTTTTATGAGCTCTTTTCGGTAATTATATTATAATATGGGGATCTTCTTTACATTATCAATTGTTCATTTCGTTGTGATCCCAAGATTATTTCATAGATGCTTAAATAGTTTGTTTTCATAAAATAAATTCTTTCAAACATAAGAAATGCTCGATGTCTCGACTATGATTGTTGAATGGGAAAAGTATTAATCATATTATAAATTATTCTGGTTTTCTCTAATATATTATAAATTATGCATATTATCAAGATATATTACAAACTATATATCAATTTTGTTTCAAATTTAAGACGGGAGCAAATTTCCAGTGACAGAAAGTTGACGTGACTTGCCGGAAAATTACAATTTGATATACATAATTTGCAAAATATATTTTGGATAATATGAAAAATTACAAAATTTTGGCAATCTAGATCAATTTTTCATCGCTGAAAATCTTCTTTTGTCATAAATTTGAAATAAAATTAATAGTTTGTAATATATTTGAGAAAATTAGAATAATTTGTAATATAATTGGTATTTTTCCCTTGTTGAATTGACATTTCAAATCATTAAATCGACTAAACTAAACTATTTTAAAATATTTAGCTGGTTTGGTTTAGACAATTTATTTGGCCAGTTTGGTTTAAAAAATTTTCAAACCACACATATTAGTTTAACTGATACTTCACCCTTAAACTGATCAAACCAGACCGTGTACATTCATACTATTATTGCATAGCTGTTTAAATAATCAGCATAAATCTTTCACTATTTATCACTTCATTTTATTGCCGGTATGGGATCGCTACTCATGGGAATAGCCTTGAGTTGGCATTTCTTAAAGAACTATAATTAGCTTTGCAGCGATATGTTGCACCAATTGGTGCAACATATCCTTAAAAACTAGGAGCATTTCAAATTCCTAAAGAACTAGGAGCATTTCTTAAAAACTAGGAGCATTTCTTAAAGAACTATAATTAGCTTTGCACCAATTAGTGCAACATATCCTTAGAATGCATTTCAAATTCCTTAAATAGTTTAAATCATACAGTTGAGTTCATGGAAAATATAAAAAACTACAATCAACTAATAAATTTTAATGATTCAATCCGAAAGAATTGAAGCAAAATACAATAAATTAATCACCTCCACAACAATGGGTTGATTTATTAAAAGTTACTAAATTGTGTTGCATGTATCAAATTGTATACTTGTTAGGAAGCATTCTTACATTTTATTGTGTTTTAATGTGTCAAATAATGTATAGAAACCATCAGTTTAGGTTGTCTTTAGATTAACTCTAGTTTGTGCAAAACATGTAATGTACTATATAGGATGTCAATTGAGTTGTAATAAAGCCGATCAAGACAAACTAGAAATCCTCCAGTTTGAACTCAAAGAATGATAGAAGAAACTAGTTACATTCCTTGTACCAGTTTGGAAGTTACGCATGAAGGAAACTGGATGACATCACTAGACCAGTTTCACTCAAGCCTATCACCGACGTAGTAAGAGACAAGAATAACAAGTCAGGAAGAATCTCTTTAAAGTCGGACTTTAAGAATGGAGATTACTTAAAGTCTGAAGAACCGTTCTGACACACCGTACATGATCAACATCTTGTATCAGAAAAGTAGGAGCAAGTGTAGAATTTCTGCAAAAGCAACGTGTCCTCTACAGAAGAGAGCCGCCAGTTGGACATCTTCCAATATGTCTCTCAATGATACATTTTCAAACCTCTCACACTTCGTCTCCCTAGAAGAGAGGTTGCTAATTCTTCTAGTTCAACTATCTCATACACTAACGAGAACCAAATTACGAAACTCAAGGTTTCTACATTCAAGGATTATCATAAGCTTACCGTGTGTCATCTTGGACACGAGACTTGTTGCTTCCTAGCACAAGTTATTTCTTTTGTGTTCTTACTCTCCAAGTTAGAACACAGCAGTCACAACTTTTCTCCAAGATGTGATTCTCACAGGCGTTTATCCGAAATGATCGAAGGTTCCAGGAAGAATCTTAAAGTTTCCAAACTTTCGGAGATGAAAGTTGCGTGGTGTGCCCACACTCGAATCTGAGCGGCAAGGAAGCAACGACATGGGTGAGTGACCAAGTGGATTGGTGGACGCTGGCATTCATCACCTTGCAATAAATAATGAGAACTCTTGTATTCCAAATCTTAGTGTATTCTAGACTTACTATCTGAAGAGAGAATGTAGGACTCTTGTGTCCGAAACTCTATTATTTCTTGTGTTCTTACTGCTTTATTTAATTTTTTCAAGAATTTGAAACTCATCACTATTTAAAGTGTTGTAACATATCTGAAATCTGATCTAATAACAATCTTGCTAAACAATAATTGTCAGAGACACAAACTGGCGAGTAACAACTAGTTTGTGCAGTGCAAGTTTCTATATTAAAATTTATGTTGCGTATTCAATCACTCTAATCTTGGGACCAACAAATGGTATCAGAGCAGTTGGTCTTTATAGACTAGCTTATTTCAGTTGCTTGGGACCAAATCCATATTTTCTTGCACTTTTTCTGTATTAGCAACCAGGATTATTCTTCCAAGATGAACAATGTAAAACTCCCACCATATTCGGTAGAGACGTTCACAATATGAAAGAAGAGGTCTACCACTGTATTCAAAAGTATTCATCCAGAAACGGTTGAAGTAATTGAGCAGGGACCTATCAAGATCCTTAAAGCCAACAATTATTTAGGCGGAGATGGCAATGCACACATGGTCGAAAAGTTATACAACGAGCGAACGATAGAGGACAAAAAATATGCCCAACTGGACTCCGTAGATCACGAGTTAATCCTGTCTGCACTTCCAGAGGCGTATTAATTCATTTCCACACAAGTCGCTTCCGCCATTTTAATTCATCTTCTATGTTGAATTCGAATAATTTCTAAGCTATCTCGACTTCATTGTTATCATAACATTTTAATTGTTTAAAACCCTTAGCGTGCATTGTTCGCACGTGGGTCTGTCTCATAGGCCAGATTTGGGGGCGCAATATTTTAGCTGCCTTTGAAAATGATAAAGTTATTGAATCACTAAATTTATATAGCAATAGTATTTCAATAAAATTGAGGCATAAATAGTCTCTTTTTATATGATAGTTTTGGGCGGAAAATCTAAAATTTTCTATATATTATATTGATATATTAGATTTTGTTTTTGAGGGAAAGATGTTTAATTCAATTTGAGAGTGAAGTGATTTAGATATAATGAGAATATTAGGTAAGAATCATATCATTTATATATTTCCCCATGTTTGTTCTCACTTGAATGTGAGGTTGTGAAGTTTCTTATTTGAAATATCTTTACAGATGTAATGTCCACTCATCAACTACTACAATGCAAAATTACTAATTTGGGGAATATCTTTTGAGTGAATCTTGCATTTGGTTAGGATGCTAGCTTTGAGGAAAAAATAAATATTACAACATTCTCATCCTTTATTTATTTATTTACTTTTTGCAATAGATATTATTATAATTTATAAGGCTGATTTAACTGATGGAAACGTAACAATATGATTTTATTGTCATTCCTTGTTCTGAGAACTTCCAAAAAAGTTCATCCTCGTTGTCATGGTGTATTTGAATCTTGCTGATAATTTCTGTCATTGCTAGCAGGAGAGAACAAAGCTTAAAGTTTCTTTTTATCCCATCTTCCTTCAGCGTCAAAACTCTGAGATTTTCTCCAAATATATGAACAATTAGAGTGGACTCTGGAATCTACAATTCTATTGTTCGAGAAATAACATGCTTTCATGACTCTGCTCATGAGTAAATTAGGGAACTTCCAGAGTCTCCAAGATTGCTTTGCAAGGAGAGCCTTATTGAATGAGATTAAATCCCTTCATTCCTCCATGGTTTTTTGGATTGCAAAGTTGTTGCCAACATATCTAGTGATGTGTATTTTCTCTTTAGTATCACCCCCACATAAATCTTGTCATTGCCCTATTAATTTCATTTAAGATCGAAATAGGCAATCTGAAACACGACATAGCATAAGTTGAGATTGCTTGTATAACTGATTTAATAAGAACCTATTTTCCTCCTAGTAATAAAATCTTCATATTCCAATTTTTCCATTCTCTTTTGATACAATCAAATAGGAATTTCTTACTTCTTGCTGATGAAATAGGTCGACCCAAGTAAATAGAGATTCCATTGAAAGATTTGATTCAAATAGCATTTGATAACTTGTCCTAAGCTTGTCCATAGACTTCTAAACAATTCAGAATCCCACGGCATATCCTTGAAGAATAGAAGGCTACTATCAGCAAACAGCAAACGAGAGATTCCCATACCCTTTTTTACAAATCCAAATACCTTAACAATTGAGATAAGAACTTTCTTCAGCTCATAGTTTATTTCAACCACTGGCCATAGTTTCTGATAAAAATAGTTTCTAATAAAACCTTCATGGGAGACCATCAAGCCTTGTCTTTCCTTCCCTCATCATTCTCAAGACCATTAATCCAATTCCTCTTTTTCCTTTTTGAAACATTACTGTGAAAGGATATTGTGTTTTTGTCACCATGAACTAACCAATTTAGTGTAGCTCGTGCTTCCCAATGTAATATTGAGACTAATGAATTGTCGAGTTTTTCCTAAGAAAAACTCTCCAAAAATCAATTTATGCTGCTTAAATTGCAACGAATACACGGTATTCTTTAGTAAAAGGCGAAAGAATAGTTCGCTTTGTATTCATTGTGCAGCTATATTTTGCAGATCAACATATCATTGTATTTATAAGCATTTTGTACATCTCTCCTCATTTATTCCCGATGTGGGACTATAACTCATAATAAAAGAGCATGATTATTTTGGGTATTCATACTCACAATAAAATATGTATTTTCTCTAATCCATATATTTCAACCACAACCCATTTTAATTTCTATTCTTATTAATGATTTCAACTTAACCTAAATTTTTTATTCTTTACATTTTATTTGTATAATATATTTATTTATATAAACTTTTATAAAATTATTGAACAAAATATATAAAAATATGTTATATTTGAAATATGTTGTTACAATAAAAAAAAGTAAAAATTTTAAATATAAAAATATTTATTCAAATCAATAGCAAAATAAAAATCATAGGAATTGAGATATAAAATTAGAAACAAATAAACAAACACTCGTGACTGAAGTGATTATCAGAGTGTAGATCAAAGAGAGCAAAAATTAGCTCAAAAGAAAAATTGACTGACCAAATAAGTTGAATAATAAAAAATCATAACAACAATTCTTGAGATAAAATTATTAATTTTCACAATTTACATACAAACTTAATTAAAAAAAGAAAAAATTAAACTTTAATTTGGGTGGGGTGCGCCAGGCCATGGCTTTAGTGCAACGCCAAGGCGACGCTCAAGAAGCATAGCAGCAAGCTGCCATTGAAGCCTCTTCCCCTTCGAAAAATTAATTTAATATCGTGTGAGCCAATGGCTCACATATCAGATATTAAACTGATAAGAACAGATACTACACTTGATCTTAGCCAAAAGGCCGAGAAAGGTATGAGAATTATCTCTTGAGATCCTGTTTTTATTCTTAGCTGTCATCCAAAACCACTTGTAAGCTTTCAGTGTGGGACAATTTAACAGAATCCACTATTTACTCTTTAGCACATTAAGCTACGTTTTTACTCAAAAATGCCTTGAATTGTGTAAGCTTTCTCTTCTTACATTTTCTAGTACACTGTGAACTGTACATCCGAATATTAACAAATAACTAAGGAAGTGAAAGATGAGTATCTATGACTATGACAGGAGCTCTGCACCCAAAAACTCCCTTCTGCATTGGTGGATTGCTTGCTGCATATGTCTCAACGTTCTCTGATGATTCAGAAATCCCATGAACCAGAGTTCGAAGCTGTCTTCTGTCAATATCTCCACATACTTTTGTCTCGGTTTCATCACATTTTCACTTTCAACTGCTCTCTTTATTTTCCTCAGAGGGATCATAACCTGCACAAAGCCATAAATAAATAAGATCTTTTCCAAAACATGAAGTACAAGGTTTTAATTTGAGTGGAGGAGTTATACCTTGTAATGCAGTTTTAGGAGCTTAGACAGCTTGATGGATCTGTCACTGCAGAAACCAACTCTCTCACTCAATAGGCCCTTCTGTTGTTGATAAATAGCATTGGCTTGCACTCAGCAGTTTTTCACCATTTTTAATGCTGAAGTTTTGCTTGAACACTTTCTCCACCCCACCAACCTGAACTATTCTTTCACCCAGCCTCAACTTCCCTTTTACAGTCTCGGTTAAATTGGGTCCTATCCGCACTGCACCGTAGTCATAACCATAAGCATAATAAATCAATGGATCAGAATTCAAAACAGGGACTAGTGCTACTTTTTAAAATTTTCTTTTAACTATATATTGTGTTACCATGTTCACGGATGCCTCTAACAAAAACGTCCATGGATTCTCCAAATTTGACCATTTTTTAGTGATCACCGAGTTCACTCTGCCTGCAGCATTCAACCGAGAATCACATCAGCAAATTAAATTAACACTCTACCAAGATTGTAGATTGAAAGTAAGTAATGAATGATAAAAGCTTACTGTTTCTGATTCTGGAATAATGTTTGGAGGGAGATGGCAGAATTTGGTATTGATGGGCAGCAGCAGTGTAAGGCACAAGTGCTTTTGCAGATCTCGAAATCAAGAATCTGTAATCTTCTGAGGTGATCATTGGAACACCAACACTATTTTCCTTCCCAAGCCTTGATTTGTTGTGATGTGCTTCCATTCTAGCTACTTTCTTGTTGTTGATTACTTGTTTGAATAAGATTGTGATGCAAAATTTAAGGGCATAATAACTAATGTATATATAGGTAGAGAGAGATTGGCAGTTGCCCTTAAGTTTGGTAGTTGGATGAGTCAGATTTGTGTCATACATTACAATTCTGAACAATCTTTTTGAATATTTTGCATCAGAAAGTTGATAGTTTTGTTGTTTACTTTTTTTTTTTTTTTTTTTCAAAAACATGGGTGATGTATGGAACATGGGATTTTGGTTCTCACACACTTCCTCTTTTTCATTTTTTTTCCTCAATGACGTGTTCTCCATTTTCATGTTTTGATTTGACTCATAATAAACTTTGTTTGAAGAAGTTGGGTTTTCTTAATTAACGAAAATTATTATATATATATATATATATATAAAAAAAAAAACAGAATTTGATGATTCAATTATTACACATGAAATACTGTATATAATGGAGTACTATTATTCTTAATTTTGACTTATTTATCATCAAATTCAACTTGAAATTACTTTATTGTCAAACATGTAAGAGCTCACGAATTTGATTTCGTGTAAACCAACTTTCTAACCTTAGAATTACTAAAGTTAAAGTTATTGATTTTCCTAAACTAATAAGTAATAAAGTTCGAACGTAAAGCATAAAATATAATATTTTTATGAATAAGTAATAATTTTATAATTATAAGATAACTTATTTACAAACTTGTTTAAGAGTTTTTTTCATTAAATGAACTTAATAGTTTTATTGACTCATTGATATCTATAATTAAATTACACCAAAACTACTTATGGCAAAATGGATAGGCTTTACTCAAGTCTATATTTGAAAAGGAAAAAAAAAACAAGAACTCTTTCTTCGACGATTTTTTTTTTTCTTTAGCATTGCTGACGAGGAAATAACAATTAATGAGGAGATTTATGTACAAATTAGATGGCCTATAATTATTTAAAATTTAAAAAAATAACTCTTTACACCTCATGATTGTTTAAACATTTTTCGTGTGTCAAAAAAAATCGCGGCTTCTTGTGTTCTTGTTGTGTGTTCGTCCTTTTCAACGTCGTGATTTTAAGGTTTCTTGATTTGAATTGTTTGTGTCTTTGAGTCATGTTGTCTTCCCTGTTGAGTCGAAAATCCTTGAGTTTTAGTGAGTCAATATTTGGTTAGGCATAGCATATCATACCATATTTATTCAAATCTTTTCATCCATATTTAGCCAAATCTTTCCATAATATCAAATATGTGTATAGTATCAAATATTCCCTTATCTTTTATTTCCTTACCCCATATTTTCTTTCCTTATCATTTAAGTCGTGCAAAAAAAAAACAATGAAAAAGAAAGGAAAAAAAAAAAAAAAAAAAAAAAAAGAAGTCCATTCTTACTAGAATTATTTTTGCCATAACTTTTGCATACAGTATCCGATTTTTGCTTAATTGTGTCTTTCGGAAACGTCTTTAGCGAGCTCTACAAGACTCACCGTTTTGTCGTGACATAAGGTGGAATACGGCCAAATTCCATCGCCTTCAATCAATTATTGCCTTCTGAAAAAAATTTCAAAATTTTTTTCATTTGTTTTTGGTCATTTACCTTCCTTGAGTCGTCTGGAATCTTCCCGTTCAGTAGGTTTGTCGATTTGAAGTATGTGGAATTTTCTAGGAATTTTTTAGTCCTTCAGGAAGGAGAAAAGAGTGGTAAAAGGCAAGAGAGTGTGAGATTATTCGAGGGATACATGAATATTTTGAGCGATACACGAGCATGAGAGATTCACCATATCTGAGAGATACACAAGTGACGTGAGGTGGTGAGGTCCTTTCTTTTTCTAACCTTTCTTGTAGGTATGTCAAATGGTAATCATTCGGAGTTGTTAGGGGTAAAAGGAGGTGACGAAAATGAGAATTTTGGGGGCCAATTCAAATATATGATGAAGGTTTTGAAAGTTGACTTAAGAAACATGGTGCAGACAGAGATGGAGATGTTGCCTCAACGACTAGATGCGTTGGAAGATGGTTATTTGGCAGCAAAAAGATGAGGTATAGTCGAGCTAGGTGGATGGATTGTTAGGAATATTGTTAGATATCTTAAACCTTTGTTGTTGTTAATGATTCATAATCATAGTTTGATATGTTTTGGTGCATCAAAACTCTAGCAACTCAGTATCGAGTCAAATGTAAAAGTCCTGTATAGGTAATTTATATTCGAGTTGTAATAGAATTAGAGAAGAAGAAAGAATCAAGGATGTTGAAAGACTCAGCAGACTTGATGATTGCTAAAGACTGCTGAAGAAGAAAAAGGCTAGCAATACGGAGAAATACTACTAGAATGCTGAAGAAGTGACTCCAGCAGAATCGGAAGATCTTAGCTCGAACTGCTGAGATGCCAGCTGCATGCTAACAGCCAGCAAACGACCATCAGCAATCAAGAGAAACTATAAAGTCATGTGTAACGCCCCCATTTAACCTTCCCAATTTTGAGGGACGTTACAGTCGTGGTTACCTATCTTTCAAATAATTTAAAGACTAAACAACGGAAGACTTCAATAATTGAGAAGATGATTTCAGAAGTAACCTTCAATACTCATAATCGTGACATCATTCACGAGCAAAATGTAAGGAGTTAAATCAGTTGAGTTTTCAAAAGCATTTAAAACAAGGGAAGGAAATAATTCAAAGAGCGGTGCAGCAGTGTGTGCAGCGTGATGGTGACATGCATATGAAGATGCATGTCACAGGATCTTCAATCTTCAAATTTAACCTCGTACTTTACACCATCACTTCACCATCTCTGCCTGCTCAACCTGCGCATTTTAGAAATAATACGAGGGGCTGAGTACTTTCGTACCCCGTGGAAACATGCCCAAAAATATACAGTTTAAGTAAGAATGCTATGTAACTCACACAGATAGACACGGGGTTTTGTTGAAAGAATCCGTGTTATCTAAAACATTTTATTTTGCACGTGTTATCTAACATGATATTATATCTGTTTATCGTGGTGTAACTGGAAGCTGGCCCACTCCCAAGTTACGATGATTAGTCAGGAATGAATACTCAACCTACTATCATCAAAGTGCACTAATCTCGGAACACATAGCATCAAGATCCGATCGTATATAAATAATCAATTACTTTCTTTACAGGGTTACGGTCGTTTCATGCGAGCTCATAACTTAAGGTTGCTAGCCTTTATCACAATTAATAAGAGTTGCGCAAGTACTACACATACATGGTTCTTGTCTCATTAATAACTCTTTGTTGTTAGCAGACAATCAGGGGACATATATAATAACACAAAAACCCTTGCATAGCAATCAGTTAAAAACAAAGTATTTTCACACGTTTTGAAAATAAAAGCACGTTTTCTTTTTATACTGAAATAGTTCCCACCTGGTGTTAGGCTTCAAATGAATTAGATGTGTCCCCGTAAATTGAGCAAATCAAGCTTTCCTCCTTATCTCACACCTTCAATAACATAAAACATTACTAATTAGGACGATAGCTAGGACATGTACCTAATCAACCAACTTCAAACAACATCTCTCATAAAACTCATGATACAACTTCTCATGCTTCATGAACCAAGTTCAACGAGTCAACATAATCTATGGTTCGATAACATAACAAACACCTTTTCATGCTAATATCATGCTTCTCTAATCATATAATGAACTCATAAATTAACTATGACTCGAAACGGATTAAAAGCGAATGAATAAACCAAGTTTCACCCCTCTGAACAGTTGTGTCGACCGACAGGGCTCTGTGTCATTCAACACAACCCATGTCGACACAAAACAGGCAAGTCGACAGCTTCCCGAACGATCTCCCTCTGTCGTACGTCCCTGTCAATCGACACACACCTTGTCGATCGACCGGTGTGTGTCGGTCTTTGATAAGCTCATATTATTATTCACTTATCTGTATTTTTCTCCATTGTTTCAAGTGCTTTATATTATGTTTTTAGTCATTTTTATGCATGAGTCTATTTTGGGGAGTGTTATGCCTTTGATGGATGATTTTTGTAGGTTTTAGGCCGAATTCATTGGAAACTGTTGGTCCCGGTTTTTCAGAGTATAATACGTTACGATACGCAGCGGAAATAATATAAAGTGTTTTCTTGCACGCTACTTACACACAGCTGACAACTGGCAACTGGTCAGCTTGTGCTGGTTACTAAGTACGCAGCTGACAATTGGTCAGCTGGTGATTCAATACTTAGAATATTTAGCCTTGTTTGCACAGTTATATCAGTTTCAGGATATACTCCAGCACTTGAGTGCTGGGTTTAAAATAAGAATGAAATGCAGAAAGCTGATAAATAACAAAGGATTTTATAGTGGTTCGATCAATCGATCTACGTCCACTCTCCAGTCGAAGCACTGGAAATTCCACTAAGAGTAATCAGGTACAGGTGTCCTACGATCTATCTCTAGCTGGTGAATGCCTCGTCCACCAGTTCACTAGATCAACCGCTCCCGGTCCTGGATCCTTCTTCAACTCTTCACAGCTAATGGAGTGCGAGCACGTCACTTCAACCTCCACAGCAAGCTGGGTGTTTTAGTTCTCCCAAGAACGAAACAATCTCTACGGCAGAATGCCCGTAATAACTCAAGTGCTGGTAAGCACAGGAGCTGCTGTGAACTTTCTCGAAGAAGAAAGAACACCAAATGAGATCTTTAACTTACAAGCTTAAAGCTTGAAGTCTCGTGTTTGATAGATCAACACACGGAAAGCCTTAGGAAAGGCCTCGAAAGTACTTTATGCGATTTTGCAGTAATATCAGTTTTTTCGGTGGTTGAGCAGAGATATCTTATCATTCAATGTATCAACCAAGAGTTCTAATGTTTGAATGTTGGTGGTTGCGACGTATTTATAGCCGCAGGAACCGATTCAAACTTTCTAGCCGTTTGGATACATCCGGAAGGGTGTCAGACCTCGGATGTCCTTCTGACGGCGGCAGGTATGTTTTTCCGGAACGAACCATACCTTTGACCGCTTTATCTGACACAGATCTCTTTGTGTCAGAACGGCTCTCTCTGTCAGTCCGAGGAATAAGACTGGCGTCTTGTGACTGATAGACTTTAAGTTATCCTTCCTTAAAGTCATCCTTTGTCAATCGATTCCTCAGAGAGTCTTCTTCTTATCTCTACTATGCAGGGAGAGAGAATCTGGAATTCTGCTGGTAACATCTGACTGGTAGAACATACTGGTGATCTTGTGCTGGCAGTCTCTGCTGGTGACTTGCCCTGGCATCATCAAAGTCTACCAAATCTCTAGATGTTAACTCTTCTCGGAATCTCCCATGACTGGTGAAATCACCGCTGGTGAATAGTGTAAGCACGCATTCTCCTGGTAAGGTTTGTCAGCCGCCTGCTGATGAAACCTTTCCCAACTGGTGAACAGTACCCAGTCATAAGCGCTTCTCATGCTGGTGAACAGTGTCAGCACGAGTCTTTGTCAGCCGCCTGC
>JAPKLW010008780.1:0-10037 GCA_026898455.1 Plectranthus barbatus | reverse complement strand
AAACACGGCAGCCAAAAGGATAAAAATTACCGAAATTTGGAGCACAGCCGAAAAAAACCTGAAAAGGAGATAGCCCGTCAAGAATACCAGAGGGCAGACGATTAATAAGATAGGTCACCATGCAGAAAGCATCGACCCACATAGATAGCGGCAGGCGAGACTTGAACAGTAAAACAAGGCCAGTTTCAGTAATATGCCGGTGCTTGCATTCCACACGTCCATTCTGAGATGGAGTGTAAGGACAAGAGCGCGTATGGTGTATCCCTTTTGATCGAAAATAATCCTGCACAGTATGATTAGTAAATTCTGTTCCACCATCACTTTGGAAACGCTTGATGGAAGTAGAAAACTGATTTTCAACAAGAGCAGCAAAATTCTTCAAAACAGTAAAGAAGTCCGATTTTCGAAGCAAAGGGTACAACCAAGTGAAGCGACTGAAATCATCGACAAAAATAACATAGTATTTAAACTGAGCAGTAGAGGTAACAGGCGCAGGCCCCCATAAGTCACAATGCACAAGATCCAACACTTTTAAAGAACGTTTTTCATTAAGATGAAAAGGTAAACGAGAACTTTTCGCAAGTTGACAAGGAGAACATAAAGAAGGTTTTGGCAAACAAGAAGTAACAGAGATATGGCCTTGTTTGCATAATAGCGAAATTACATAAAAAGAAACATGCCCTAAACGGCTATGCCATAGTTCAAAGGAGGCACGAGTAGTGCTATTCTTCAACTGAGAAACAAAAGCTGGTTGAATGTGATCTAGCATGTAAAGACCATGTCTACGGCGACCGCGAGCGAGAACATCCTTGGTGTGGCGGTGCTGAACAATAAAACACTGATTAGAAAAAGAGACATCCACCGGATAATCAGAAGTCAACTTGCTGACGGATAATAAATTTTTGGTCAGGGACGGAACAACCAAAACATCCAAGAGATTAATGGAATCAGAAATAGATGAATGACCAATATGAGAGATAGATAAAGCAGCACCGTTACCAACTACCACTTGATCTGAACCAGAATAAGGCCGAGAGGAATCCAGGAAAGATGTGTCTGGAGTCATATGCGCGGAAGCACCCGTATCCATAAACCAGTCAGAAGAGGATGCCGGGGAAACAGAACAATTTGCTTGGAAAGCTTCTGCAAGGTTCGCTGTGGACGGAGGTTGGCGAGCATAGCGGTCAGGACAGAATGTCGCATAGTGACCATCGCGTCGACAAATCTGGCAACGAGGAGGTCGATTATTGGATCCACGGCCGCGGCCTTTATTATAAAAGCCGTTGTTCGAAGAAGTTTTCGAACTACCACCAGATTTGGTCTGATCACCCTTGAAGCCTTTGCCCTTGTCATTAGAATTCTAAGGTTTCTGCTTCCCATAAAAAGCAACCTGAGAGCCAGACGGAGAAGAATCCAAAGAATCCTGAAATAATGAAAAATTTTCTGCTTTGGACACAAGATCACGAAACGTGGGTAAGTGAGTAAGAGCCATCTGTGCAATAGAAAAAGCAGAAAAAGCAGGGCCTAATCCACGGAGAAACCAATGAGCTTTATCCATATTATCAACAGGGCGTCCGATAGCCGCTAACTGATCACATAAGGCTTTAAATTCTCGAGCAAATTCGGAAACAGGCCGTGAGCCACGTTTGAGAAGCTGTAACTCGTCTTTCAGTCGGATCTCACGAGTCTTAGATTTATTGCTGAAGGCGACGTCGAGGGCAGACCAAACGTCGCGTGCCGTAGTACAGCCGAGTACTTCGGCCAAGGCTTCTTCTGAGAGCGTGGAGAGAAGGAGGCTTAAGAGCCGTTGATCTTGTTGCTGCCATTTAATGTGTGCAGGATTGGGAATAGTAGCTCCGCCGGACGAGGGCAATGATAGCGGCGGAGGAGGAGCCGAGCCATCGACAAACTTGAGGAGATCTTGGCACGTGAGCAGTGGTACCAATTGCGACTTCCATAGAAGAAAGTTCGCGGAGGTTAACTTGATTGTAACCATGTGCACTAGCGTGGCGAGGGGAAGACGGTCCGGATCAGCAGCCATGAGGAAGAGGACGGCGCTAGAAGACGCACGGGCGAGAGCTGAGTTGCGCGGCGGCGCAGCGAGAGAATGTGCCGGGCGAGGGCTTCGCACAGCTAGGGCTGCGCACATCAGGAGAGAGAGCGCCGAGCGAGCGTGATGTACTGCGGCGAGGGTGACGTGCAGCGAGGGCGCACGTCGGGGAAGGGGGTGAGAGAGGTTCGGCGCAGCCGGGGAAGAGAGAGAGGGAGAGGGAGGAAAAAATAGGACCGGTTAGGTTGATACCATGATAGGGTTTTGAATATTTGCCACGAAAATATTATTCATTGATCAAACGTATAAATAGAGTACAGAAAAGATACGAAAAATCTGAAAGATACAAAAGATAAATATGAAACCCTAATATCAAACCCTAATATTATGCATGCATATCATGCATATCCAATATTCTAATAATGTTTAATGTAAAATTGGAGATGCATTTAGGAAATACTCAATCTGTGCTCAAAACAAAATCAGAATAAGAAAAACATCATTATTGAATAAACAATTCCTCAGAGAAAAAAAAATTAAAAAAAAAAGAATTGATAAAGTCTAGATCAAAAGAATTTAATAATATCTACGAAATAAGAAATTATATAAACAAAAGAGATAAATGATGTAACAAAAAAGAAAACAACAGAGAAAGAAACAAAATTAGTTTATGATTGGTAAGTAAAACTTCAAAATCATAAAACAGTAGTATTGAATTAAAAACGACCATTGACTCATCTCTTCTTCCTCTAACCTCTCTCTTAGTGTGACATAATTAAAGAAAAGAATAGAAAGGAACAAAATTAGCATGTGATTGGTCAAAGTTATGTAAAACATCATAATCATAAAACAGTATTATAGAATTAAAAATGACCAATGACTTTGATCTTTTCTTCTTGTCTTCTACCTCTTCTCTCTCTTATTCATCTCTATTCTCTCCTCGTTAAGTAAAACATTAGTATAAAATGACTAATTTCTTTTTCTCTTCCTCTACCTCTCTTTTATTCAATGAATAAAACCTGAGTTTTAGAAAAAATAAAATGAAAATTATGCAATAAAATGAAAGACTTTTTCAGCCACAAGATTTTTTTTTTGGTGGTATATCAATTATTGAAATGATCACTATAATTGATCTCTTGTCTTTCTGCATCAGCCTCGCTCTCTCTCTTCTCTTCTCTTACTTGTTCGAGCTAAGGGTTGTGGACGTTGAAAGGTTAGTCCTTTAACTTGTATGCTTAATGAATTGTATATTCTAACATTATATCAGTTCATTATATTTAATGTTGAGAATCTGAACCACCATCTCTTTGTTTTTCAGTACTTTCTTCGATATTTAGATCCCACAGAAAACAATGAAGAAAACAAATGGTCATGCTCAAAAGCTATTTCTTTTCACTCACTTTTAACGAAGAAAATTTTGTTTTTATGTCAACTTTTGCTTTGTTATGTTTAATCTAATGTTTATCTTCTACCTTTGGGAACATTAATTTAAGTCCGGTAGATTTAAAAAAAATAACGAAAAATAGTGGTGACTTCAACATTATTCAAAACCATGATCAAATAATCATAAGAAAAATCTTTAAGCAGCTCTAAGGTCCAAAACTAAATTATTCAAAACCATAATCAAATAATCATAAAAAAATATTTAATTTCTTTCATAATTAGTGATAGAAAAGGTTGGCAACTGTTTCTCATTTGAACTATAGTGAAAAAAAGTTGCAGGGGATGGCAGAAATTGCGGCAGGTTTACTTGGACCAGTTATAGAAGTAGCGAAATTGGTGGCTGAACCAATCACAAGCCAGTTCAATTACCTCTGTTGCTTCACCAACAATATTACTAGTATGGAAAATGAAGCCGAGAAATTAAAAGATACAAGAAGAGGCCTGAAGAGGAAAGTTGACAGAGCAGAAGATGATTTGCAAGTCATTTCCAGTGAGGTGGAGAGTTGGTTAAAGAATTCCAATGACATCATCAATGAAATGGAAGGGATTTTGATAGAAGTTCCAAATGTAGAAAGTGGCTGGTCGAAGCTTAGTGGTCGTTATTCTCTTAGTAAGAGAGCTAAGAAAACAACTGATCGTTTGAAAGAACTTCAAGGGCAATGCAATTTTAATGATGATGCTATAGCCCAGCCAGGACCTCCAGCAGCAAGAAAAGCAATCCCATTTGGAACCACATATGAATTCGAGTCCAGGAAACAAATGGAAGAGGAAATCATGGAAACATTGAAACTCGAGAATGTGAATATGATTGGGATATGTGGGATGGGAGGTCTAGGAAAGACTACCATGGCCAAAAGAATCATGAATAGGGCATTGGAGGAGCATGTATTTGAAGAAGTTGTGATGGCAGTTGTAAGCCAATCTCTAGACGAGGAGAAAATTCAGGTTGAAATCGGTGGACAATTAGGTTTGGAGCTCAAAGGAAAAACATCTCGGGATAGAGTACAAAAACTACATACCAGACTAACTGTCGCAAAGAAAATTATGTTGGTGTTGGATGATGTTTGGAAAAGTCTCGAGCTAGAGGATCTAGGTATACCTTGTAACCACAAAGGGTGTACGATCCTTTTAACATCCCGAAATCGTGATGTTTTAATTAATATGGATGTTCAAAAGATTATGAAGATGAAATTGTTACATAAAGAAGAGGCGTGGTCTCTATTTATGCAGAGTGCCGGCGCATGTGTGGATGACGCCGAATTGAGTTCCATAGCTAAAGAAGTCGTAAATGAGTGCAAAGAATTGCCACTCGCCCTTAAAACTGTAGGGTCTGCGCTAAAAGATGTGAAGGATGTGCGTATTTGGAAAAATGCATTACGACAATTGAGACAATCTGATATCTCAAGACTTCTTCCGGATGTTTATAAACCCCTAAAACTAAGTTACAATTTCTTGGACTCTGACCAAAAATCCTTATTCTTGCTTTGTTGTTTGTATCCTGAAGATGCTCATATATCTATTGAGCGCCTGACTTATTTTAGCATGGGATTAGGCATATTTGAAGGCATTACAAATGTGGAGGATGCAAGGTATTATATGTGCTCATTGGCCAGTAAGCTTAAAAGTAGGTCTTTGCTGTTAGATAGCTGGCTTGGAGATGGTTATGTGAAAATGCATGATGTCGTTCGCGACATTTGCATTTTCATTGCGAAGGAGGAAAAAAAAATTGGTGTCAATGATTGTTGTTGGATTTCTTCCTCTCAAGGAATTCCTTCTAGTTTGAGTTTCCAAAACATACGCCTTATCTCCTCGATTTATGATTCAGTGAATGAGGAATTCGAAGTGGTGGATAGCAGATTTCTTGAAGGCATTAGAGATCTCTATGTGTTACACATCGAAAGAGACTCGCTCACATCATTGTCATTCACAACACCATCGCTGAAAAATCTCACGACTTTGGTCATAGATTCATGTAAAGAATTGGAGAAATTATCTTCAATTGGGGAGTTGGCAAGCCTTGAGATTCTCGTTTGTCATTATTGTAATTCAATTAAGGAGTTACCCCGGGAGATGGAGGGGTTAACTCGGTTGAAAGTGTTAGATCTTACATGGTGTCAAAATCTCGAAAGAATAGGTAGAGGCATCATATCAAATCTAGTTGGGTTGGAGGAGTTGAAGATGCTTGGTAGCTTCAAGAAATGGGAAGCGGAGGATAGAGAAGTAAGGGGGAATGCACGATTGAAAGAGCTGGAAGCCCTGACCAAATTGAAATGCTTGGAAATTGAGATAGAGGATCCTGCATTAGCTGCGGAAAACTTGCGACTTTCATCGAAGTTGAACAGATTTGAATTAGTTGTGGAGAGCAGACAATTTTCATCAAAGTCGGACAAAATTGTCTTCCTATCGCGCCATGTTAAAAAAAGTTATCATTCTCATCGGTTTTCCAAAAAGTCGTTTCTATGTTTGGAGGGGGTAAGTTGCTTAGGACGTTGGATAGAGATGCAACTTCTAAGACATACCGAATGTCTATATTTTGAAGGAGATGTTGCAAATAATGTGGAGTTTGTCAAAACTGAGAACATCAGGGTGTTGGAGTTGGGTAGGTGTGCAAGTATGAAGAAAATGGTAAGAGCATCATCCAATGGTGGCGTGTTACCTTACATGGAGCGTCTGAGACTTTTCCATCTACCAAAATTAGAAACGATATGGGATGGTCCAATTTGGTTGAATCTAAAGGAATTAAATCTAGATGATCTGCCGTCACTGATTCAATTATGGAAGAGCAATGGTGTAGATTTAGAAAAGGATTATCTTCCACAGCTTGAAACTCTGCGCATTTCTAGTTGTACGAATATGTTACAAGTGTTTACGTGGGACAAAAATGATGAAAATGGATCTCATCAAATTATTCACATCACAAAAAGGTTCCCAAAGTTGAAGGAAGTTTGTTTAGATGATCTGCCCAATCTGACAAATTTCTTTAATGGAATTCAAAACATTGAATTCCCACAACTCAGCACACTGTATGTTAAAAAATGCGAAAACTTGAATTGGATGGTTTCAAAAGGGAATGACAACAACTCAGGAGTAGGAGGAGGCGGCAGCAGTAGTAATGCACACATTCACCAACCACAAGAGGTACATCCCGTGTTTTTTTCAATACATAATATACCAATTTATTTATGCACCGTAACTTCACATCATGTGGGTTCCAACTTTCATTTGACCAAACAAATTGGAACTTGCTCAATATTTTTGTTCAAATACTCATGATTATATTAGAACCATGCCCATGTGAAAAAAATAAATTGTAGAACTATACTTAAGAAGAAATATAGATTATAGTCATTATGCATATCATCCTGTTGTAAAAAATTAATCTAGAACTATATGTTTTTTTTTATTTCTTCATGATTATAATTATTATTTAGGTGCATTTTATCATTTAACTGAAATCAGCTTTGTGCCACCAATTAAATATTTGATATCTTGTTATATAATACCAAAATATAATATTTATATATATTCTTTAGTAATTATTCTAGTTTGTAATAAAAGATAATTTAAAAAGTAGATAAAACATAAAACCTATATAAATAAATAGGAGACTGAGTTACAAAAATCGCCATAAAAGTTATAGATTTATTATTTAAAAGTTAGTAAATAAAATAAATTGGTAAAAGTGTATGTTTCAAAGAAAAGCGTCACAAATATAATTTTGTTGAAATTTTTACCATAGTTTATATTGTATATATATGTTATAATATAAAAAATAGAAAAAAAAATTAAAGTTGATGTTGATGTGATGCTTTTGAGATAAAAATTGTCAAAATTGTAACTAGAGTAAACTTGTGTGATTTAGCATATTATTCAAAGTAGATAATCACATTATTATGAAGTTGGATGTGAATATAATTATTTAAATTGTAGGTGTCAATGAGGTGCCTGAAAACATTAATAACTGATTGGAATCCATGTGGTGGTTATAAAATCCACATATCCTTCTATAATGGATTGGAAGAGTTACTCATTCGGAGTTACAAATGCAGTATGAATTTATTTTCGTCTTCAATCACGAGAGCTCTTGTCAATCTCAGAAAATTAGATATAACATTGTGTGGTGAGATGGTAAAAGTGATATCAGATGAGGAGGAAGCGGTGAGTGGTGGTGAAAGTGCTCCTATATTTCCTAACCTGCAGGAGCTTGTGTTGGATAGCTTACCCAAATTGGTGAGCTTTTGCGAATGGAAATGTGATGTTGAGTTGTCTTCATTGAGTAGAGTGATAATTCAGGGGTGCCCTAATATGAAGAAATTCAGCTTTGGATCCCTAACTACACCAAAACTGACAAGTATTAAAATAAACTGTAAAGATTTTGGTGCCGCTAAGGATTTGAATGATGCGCTGCAGCAGCAATGGTGCTTGAGGGAGGAAAACAACATTGATAATTCTTCAACCATTTGAGTTGGTAATTTACCACTCCTTAATAGCTCATAAATTTAATGTGAAATCTTATATAAGATTGGTGTATATCGACATACATCATCCTTAATTAACTGTATTTTTATGTAGGAGACAACCAAGGAGGCGGCGATTGAAAATGAAGCGGCCGCAGAAGGCCAGAGTTCAGTGGTTTTCAGATGGCCAACAGCAACGCTACTTACTTTCCATATTTGTTTGCTTGTGTTTTTCATTTTATTACAGTTTTTATGCGACTTAACTTTATGTTTATGTGTTTGCTTCAATTGAGACATTGTGTGGTTGTTATGTATTCTCTAAGAGCTGAATTTGAGTATTTCTTTAACTGGTAATTAATTAGCTTGTAAAATGAAAAAAAATAAAATAAAATAGGTAACTGTATTCATCAACAAAGCTTATAATTATGTGGGCTCAACTAAGAACGATGAGTATTTTCTTTTTTCTTGGGATGATTTTGAATAATTAAATTATTAGATATCAACTCTAACAACCCAAAAGCTTGTGTTTATATTAGATAAAAAAAAAATAAAAATTAGAATGTAACAAAATGTTATGGTAATAAAAATTGACAACGAGTCACCAGAATGGTCGTAGTAATAACCATATTTTATCATTATTCTGATTAGAGGTGTAATTGAATCGAATCGTTCATTAGTATTGTACTCAAATTTGATTCGTTTAGTATAGAGTTGAATTTTCAATTTTTTTTTATTAAATACTTTAAACTTCGCAAACTTAATTGAGTCTTAATCGAGTTAAAACGAACTTTTTAAATTAGGAATATATTTAAAATATTCATTATTATTTTAAAATTAATATTAAATTCATGTTAAAATTCAATCTTTCTCATTACTAAAGATATATATTTATCATTATTATTACTCTTAAATCATTAAAATATTATTTTATAAAATTAATTACTTTATATTTCTTACTAATTTTAGCTCGTGTTATATTGCTTATTAATTTCACCTGACGAGCCGAATAGTATTTAATTTCAAGTTTGCTTTGTTAAATAGACGAGTTTCACTAAACAAGTTCGAACGAATTTTTTTCGAGTCGAAATTAGTTATATATTACTCAGATTTACAATTATCTTTTTTTTGCTAGAAGCTCAACCCAAAAATAAAATCAAATGTGGAAAATTGGATTAAAAATCCATAATGCGAAGATTATTTTCTTTTATTTTAAAAATCCAGACAGGAAATACCAAAATCACCCTCCCACCTCCACAAAGAAAGGAGAGAGGGGCAATCCCGGCATTATAAGAAATAGGAAAGGGGCCTGGGGCCTAGGAACGAGGATGACCTTAATACCCTCTCTCAATCCGTTCTTCGCTTCCACATCTCCGATTCCTTTCGCCTCTGCCGCTGCCCCTCAAAAAAAGTCAAAATTAAATCTCAGTTTCCCTTTGCCCTCCAAATTTTCAGGTATTTTCAATTCTCTCCCTCCCTCCCTCTCTCTCTCTATGAGCTCACCAAAGTCTATATTCCCGCGCCAATATAGTTGTTATTTTAGTGCGTGTTGTGTTGTTGTGTGTGATCCGTGTGTTGTAAATATTGATTTTGATTGTTTGGTTTGTTTTACATTCTTTGTTAATGCTTGTATGAATTTCGATTCGTTCGGATCTTTTAGGGTTTTGGTTGATCACTGAATCTGCTTGTTGCGTGGTTTAGCTAATGAGTTTTGCTAGTCTTTTATCTATGTTTTTTTGTTTCGTTTTTCACCCCTTTTTATTGCTGTTTCTGTTCGATTACTAGGAGAGGGATCGTATTGGAGTTGTTTTTGCTGTATATATTCCTTGGGAATATCTTGGTTTTGAGAATTTAACATTTACGTTTGTAAGTGTGTGTTTTCCAGTGGAAAATTTATGTGCTTGTGATTTATTCAATTTACTCTGAGACTTGTTCAAACTGAATGAAAAAGTTTTTTTTTTTTATAAAGGGTAATTTAGTATGAAATATTTGGTATTTGACAATATGCCTGAGTTGTCAACTGTTTTTGATTTTGATAACTGGCAGATACTTTATAAAGGAGAAGTCAGCTAGCTTTAGTGTTCTTGCAA
>JAPKLW010008779.1:1413-12876 GCA_026898455.1 Plectranthus barbatus | reverse complement strand
ACTTTGTAAGAATCAGAAAATCTGTAAACCATGGAAGATTCACAAGGAAAGTGTTTTCACTCATTCACTCAAGTGTTTAGGATAATATGAGATCACACAAATCATGCAAATCAAGTTCTACCATAGGCTTGCAAATATTCTAATTCTCCACTACAAACATGTGTACACAAGTCTAAGATCAGAAAGGACTTTATTCAAGGTTGTAATGTAGGCTTTTTGTGAAGGGTAGGAAAATATATGGCCAAGTGACTAAAATCAACTGAGTTGCGCACCTCAACCAATCTAAACCACTATCTAATGATAACCACCCATCTCCTATGATATTCAACATCAAACAAGGCTCCTTTATTCTTTCTGATCTTTTTATTTTATTTTATTTATTTTAATTTTTTTATATATATATTTTTTTTAAAGCCCAACCTTTCTATGTTTTCACCCTTCTAATAATGTCTTATCTTTTTCAAACAAATCCCAACCCACTCTCGTAGACAAGAGTTGATTCCCCTATCCTTTTCCAACTCATAGACAAAGAAAGAAAATTCATAGGCTCAAAAGGGCTGACTAAGGATAAATGTTCAATTAGGACAGTGTATGGGATAAATAGGCTAACAAAGATGGCCTAAAATCATTTCCTAAACTTGTGCACACTTAGCAGTCTTGAAAAAGAAACAAAGCAAGTTCTAGAGATACTCAATAATGCAGACACACTCACAGAAGAAATTAAGGCTCAATTCTCACACTTGGGACAACAATTCTTCCATAATAAACATCAGATCATCATCAAGCATCATGCCTTTGTAAGTTTCAAAACAAGTAGTCATGCGGTATTCTACATTCATAGGCATACTCAACCACTATCACAATCAATACATAATCAAGTCAATCAATTTCAAATCTCGCATTCTTGTTAGGGTTATCTCATAACTACACAAATCTTCTCACAAAATCACAATTTTTTATTTTTTTTTTTTTTTTTATAAATTGGAAGAAACTGAAAGCATTAAATAAAAAGGAAGAAATAGTTTCAACTCCAAGTCCTCCTCCCCCCAAACTTATTCGATTGACAGAGAGAATAAGTTTGAAGATCAGACGAGGAGTGAAACAGTACCTCGATGTTGGTCTCAGTGCGGTGGAGAACGGGCCATGGACTTATGCAATTTTTAGTACTTCGAACACTGTTCCTGCACCAACAAACTCAACAAACACAAGTGAACGTAAAACATAAAAAATAAAAAGAAAACAACACAAATTAAAACAATTAGAAAGAAATAGAAAGTTGGGTTGCCTCCCAACAAGCGCTTTATTTATTGTCTGTAGCTAGACAAAGTAGAAATGGACCTAGGGATCAGGTAGATCAGTGTCTGGAATCCGATCAGAGTCCTTGAATCGCCCACCACAGTCCTGCTTCTCCATGGCCTTGCAGATGGAGAATGTGACTGTCTCATCATTCACCCTCAGGCTCAGCTCGCCTCTCTTCACATCGATCAGTGCATCCGCAGTATTCAGAAAAGGTCTCCCAAGTATCAGCGGAATACCTCTGTCTTCCTCCATGTCCAGAACCACAAAGTCGACTGGGAAGACAAAATTCCCAACCTTCACCAGTACATCCTCGACTACCCCTTTAGGGTAGTTTACCGACCTGTCAGCCATCTGAAGCCTGATGGTAGTCGGTTTGATGTCCTCAATCTGCAATTTCTTGAAGATGGATAGGGGCATCAGATTAATGCTAGCCCCCGAGTCACAGAGGACCTTCTCGAAATTCTGCCCCCCAATGGTACAAGGGACTGAGAAGCATCCTGGATCAGCCCTTTTTACTGGCATCTTCTTCTGAATAATGGCGCTGCATTCCTCGAAGAGGTTTACTGTCTCGAACGTGCCAAAGGGCTTCTTCTGGGTAACCATATTCTTCAGAAACTTCATGTACCCAGGAATTTCTTGCACTACTTCAATGAGAGGAAGATTAATGTGAATCTTCTTCATGTGCTCCAGGAATCTCTCATACCTCTCATTCTTTTGCTTCTTAGCAAGCCTCTGCGGAAAAGGAACAGCGGTAGGACCAGCCACTTTAGATCTGTCTTCAAGACAGACCTCTTTACCCTTCTCAGTACGTTCTTCTTCAGGAAGAACAGGGTCAGACTGTGCAACTTCAGGTTGCACATGCGTGTCAGCAGGCACAGACGGCTTTTTGGCAAATCGCTGTGGGAAAGGAATAGCGATATAGCCAGGATAGGGGGTTCTGTATTCAAGGCGAGTACCCTTCCTCTCTTGAACATGTTCTTCTTCAGGAAGAACTGGAGCAGGTTGTGCAACTACTGGAGCAGGTTGTGCAACTTCAGGTTGCACAGGTGTATAAGTGAGCACAGATGGGCCCTCATATCCTCTGCCACTACGAGTAGTAATGGCATTGCAGTGCTCCTTCGGATTCACCATGGTGTTGCTAGGGAACTGCCCAGGGGTGTGCTAATTGCTGATTGTCTTGGCAATTTGGGAAATCTGAGTGTCAATCTGCTTCATGTGTTTTCCCATCTCGGCCATATTAGTCTGTAGTTCCAGAACATCACCCTCCATCTTGCTTGTCTTGGCATTAGATACTGCAATAAACTGAGTGAGAAGATCTGTTGGGAAATTTGGCTAAGTTTCCTTTCCCCAGTAGCTACTTGATTAGATTCTAGTTTAGGTGTTTTGGTGGATTAAATCCTAAGTCCTACCAGCGTCAGTTGTCTCTAGATAGCTCTAGTTCTCAAATGTAAAGTCCTGTTTAGGTCTTTTGAGTTGTAAGTCGCAGCTGATCAAAGACTCATGCTGGCACTGTTCACCAGCATGAGAAGTGCTTACCACTGGTTACTGTTCACCAGTTGGAAAAGTCTCATCCGAAGGCGGCTGACAAAGACTCGTGCTGACACTGTTCATCAGCATGAGAAAGAGCTAATGACTGGCTACTGTTCACCAGTCATGGGAGATTCCAAGAGTTAACATCAGACATAGTGGTAGACTTAGATTGTGCCAGCGCAAGTCACCAGCAGAGACTGCCAGCACAAGATCACCAGAATGATCTACCAGTCGGATGTTACCAGCAGAATTCCAGATTCTCTCTCCCAGAGTCTTAGAGACAAAAAGAAGATTCGTCTGAGGAATAAACTGACAAAGTATGACTTTAAGGGAGGATACCTTAAAGTCTATCAGTTTAAGACACCAGTTCCGATTCCTCGTACTGACGAATAGTGCCGTTCTGACATAAAGAGATCAATGTCAGATAAAGTGGACAAAAGCATGGCACTTTCCGGAAATTCCTACCTGCCGCCGTCTGAAGGACATGCGAGGACAGAGACCTTTTCCGGATGTGTCCAAACGGCTAGAAGATTTGAATGGGATCCCGCATCTATAAATAGGTCGGAACTACCAACATTTAAGACGCTTGCTTCCTGACATTCAATACACTTCTCTCTCGCTCAACTACCGAAAGTCAGAAACTTTATTGCAAGCAAGCAGAACACTTTCGAGGCCTTTCTAAAGGCTATCCGTGTGTTGATTTATCAAACACGAGACTTCAAGCTTCCAGCTTGTAAGTTACTGATCTCTTTGGTGTTCTTTCTCTTCTGAGGAAGTTCACAGCAGCTCTTGTGCCAGCCAGCACTTGAGTTATTACGGGCTTTTGCCGTATTGAGAAGATTCGTTCTTGGGAGAACTAAACACCCAGTGAAGTTGTGGAGGTTGAAGTGACGTGCTCGCACTCCACCAGCTGATCAGAGTTGAAGAAGGAATCAAGACCGGGAGCGGTTGATCTAGCGAAGTGGTGGACAAGGGTCGCACCAGCTAGAGATAGATCGTAGGCAACTTGTACCTGATTACTCTATAGTGAATTTCCAGTGCTACGACTGGAGAGTGGACGTAGATCAGTTGATCGAACCACTATAAATCCTTTGTCTTTTATCAGCTTTCTGCATTTCATACTGATTTAAAACCCAGCACCCAAGTGCTGGTGTATATCTGAAAACTGATATAACTGTGCAAACAAGGCTAAAAATATTCTAAGTCTTGAGCTACCAGCTGACCAGCCAGTCGCCAGTCAGCTGAGTACGCAGAGTGCAAGTTGACTTACCAGCTGACAAGGTCCCAGTCAGCTGAGTAACCAGCAGAGTGCAAGAAACGATTAACCATATTTTCCGCTGCTAAGTTATACCCTGATAATCCGGGACCAACAAGTGGTATCAGAGCCAGGTTCTTATAGACCGATTGTTTCTGAGTCGCTTAGGACCGAGATCCACGTTTCCTTGCGCTCTATTTGTTTGTCTGTTTGATTAGCTCAGGTACATCAAGATGAATATTCCGAAGCTACTCGACTACAAGACTGTGAAGCATGATATATGGCGAAAGAGGTCGCTCATTTCTCTAAAGAGCATCCATCCGGAAATGAAAGATGTGCTGGAGAAAGGACCAATCGAGATCACCATGATACAGCACCAGCTAGGAGATCGTCCAGCTGCTGTGATCCCAAAGCCTCAAGGCGAATGGAATGCCGAGGACAGGAAGCGGAATCAGTTGGATTCCATTGCTCACGAGTTGATCCTGGCTTCTCTTCCAGAGTCGCTGATGGAGGAAGCCCTCCAGTTTGACAATGCCAAGGGAGTATGGGATTATCTTGATAGTCTATGTCAAGAAACTGATCAAATGAAACGCAACAAATTGCAGGTTGCGGTGGACAAGTATGAGTCCTTCCAGATGCTGCCTGGAGAAACCATCAAGGAGATGGAGGCGAGATTCAACGCCATCGTCAGCGAACTAAAGTCCCTGGACAGGAAGTGCTCAAATGAAGATCTTAATGCCAAGATCCTGTCCAAGATGCCCAAGGAGGACTGGTTCGTGAAGACGACAGCTCTCAAGGCGAAGGACTTATCCAAGATGACTCCCAAGGAGTTATTTGCTCAGTTGCAGGCACACGAGTGGGATATCCAGATGGTGAACAAGAATGAGGCCATCCGGAACATGGGATCCCCCAGCATCAAAGCTCAAGACGAAGCTTACTTCGTCAAGAAGGACTTCAAATGGAAGCACAAGAAGCCCTTCCATGCTGACAGACCTGCTGCCCAGCACAACCAGTAGAAAGAGATCCCAGCCACATCGGGATCTAACTCAAAAGACAGCGAGGGCTCTATCGCTGACCTTGAGCAGCAGATGAAACGACTGGCTGTCCTTCTGGAGAAAGCCAAGTCAAAGCAGGGAGTATCTCTGAGCTCAACTGACGGAAAATTCGTCAAGAGAGCTCCCCGTGCTTGCTACCAGTGCCAATCCCCTGATCATTTAAAGTTTGAATGTCCACAGGTGGACAAAAATGAGCGGGAAAGGCTAAAGAAGCTCTTTGAAGAGCGCGCCTCCAAGGCCGTTGCCAAGGCTATGCTGACCAGGACTAAAGTGCCTGACATACCCGACCATGATGATGGGGAGTATGCGTCAGACGAGGAGTCAGAAGAGGAAGCTCTACTGGCACTCATGGCAGCCTTTGGCGAGGAGTCAGCTGAAGGAAGTGCTGACAGTGAAGAGGCACTTGCAGCTGATGATCAGGTACAATCATCAGCTTCCCCGATGCATATCATGCCTTCTATCAGTTTAGACGATTCTCAGTCGCGTTGCTCCGACTCAGAAGCTGTCACTATAGACATTCTTCAAAAAGAATTTTTAAAATTTTATGAAATAAAGAATGTCTTGGCTGGCGAAAATACTTCGCTGAAAGATCAAGTTTCTATTTTGACCAAGGAGATTGAAAAATCGAGGTCAGTCAGTGAAGAGCTAGCCACTTTGAAAAAGACTCACTTTGAGTTGCTCCAAAATTTTCAAATTACAAAAACTGAGCGAGATAATTTTCACAATCTCGTTCTGGAGCAAGAAAATAGAATAAATTTTCTAAATAAAGGCTCAAAAGACTTGGAAGCAGCTCTAAGTCATTGGAGAAAGCCTTCTGATAAGTCTGGGTTGGGATTTACAAAGGATTTGAGCAAAAACCAACCCGAACTCTCAGCTCATAAGGGTAAGGGCAAATTGGTAAATGCATCAGCACCAGCTGGTAATACCAGTCAGTCCCGAATGGCTGATCAGCACAGGAATAATAAGACCAGATACATAGGTGAGTCATCACGACAAAATCCTCAACTGGCAAGATCCTCTGCTGACAGGACGCCAGCATACCCGAAGACGCAGACTAAGCCGAAATATTCTAAGGCAAGGAAGTCAGCGTCAGCTGCCAGTGGAATCCGACAGCAAGCACCAGCTGTCCAGAGATTCCACGCCCAACCTTACAAGTATGCCAGTCACCAGCATACTTACAAGGGGTCCCAATCTCAGCGGAATACTGAGAGAAGGATATCTCCCGATAGGAGGAACACCTATCGGAGGCCTGAGTCCAATCAAAACCTTTTCTCAAGGGCTGGGAAGGCTAATCATCGTGGTCCACAATTCCAGAGACCACCAAGGCTACACAAGCGGTCGGAAAGAAATTTCCGACACCCTCGGAGGAAGAATACTTCCAGAGGAACCGCACACACAGCCACACCTTCCAAAAACAAATCCATGCATTATTTTAAAAGGAAGGGAAAGGCCACAAGTGATGTCAGCAAGGATAACACCGAGCTGAAGATTACTCAAGTCTGGATTCCAAAAGGAATGATCCAGAGATCTAACCCTGCAGGACCCGCTGATGATCGGGGACCTAAATAATTTCATTTTCTTGCAGGAACAGGATCATGCAACACAGCTTCAGAGATCGAGCAAGTGGATCATAGATAGTGGTTGCTCGGCTCATATGACTGGTGAGGAGTTCCTATTTTCTGAGCTCACCAAGGTCAGAGGACCTCCAGTTATTTTTGGTGATAACTCCAAGGGCAGAGTTATTAGCAAGGGCTGCATCGAGAAGGATGATGTCAGAATTGTGAATGTATCCCTTGTCACCAATCTGAAGCACAACCTCCTGAGCATCAGTCAGCTGTGCGACAATGGTTATACCATTGTGTTTGACAAATCAGGGTGCCAGATCAAGAATGAAGAGTCTGGCGAGACCAAGCTGAAAGGTGTCAGGAAAGGAGGTCTCTATGTTGTTGACTGGCAAAGCGGGAAGACTGATACATGCTTTGTAGCCACCAGTTCCATGGAAACTAACTGGCTGTGGCACAAAAGGTTAAGTCATCTAAATTTCAAAACTATTAATTATCTAACCCAGCATGATCTTGTAGATGGTCTTCCCAAGGGCGGGTTCAAGAAGGAAGGAATTTGCAAAGCTTGCCAGCAAGGCAAACAAACTAAGAAGTCCTTCAAGAACCAGTCGCCAGTCTGCCCCAGTACCAGTCAGGTACTCGAGTTGTTACACATGGACCTGTTTGGACCAGTAACACCGCAAACCATTGGAGGAAGACGATATTCGCTGGTGGTAGTCGATGACTACTCGCGCTATACCTGGGTAAAGCTTCTCAGAACCAAGGATGAGGTGAAGATCATTCTTCCAGAATTGATCATCCAAGCTCAGAAACAGAGAGAAGCTGTGGTAAAGCGAATTCGATCGGACAATGGGACTGAATTCTGCAACAGTCTGCTGATGGATTTTTGCGCGGAGGCCGGGATCAAACATGAGAGATCTACTCCAAGGCAACCACAGCAGAATGGACTGGCAGAACGTAGGAACAGGACGCTGAAAGAAGCGGTCCGGTCCATGCTTGCTGAGTCCAGCTTGGGACAGAGTTTCTGGGGAGAAGCGTTGGTGACTGCCTGCTACACTCAGAATAGAAGCGGGATCAACGACAGACTCCAGAAAACTCCCTACGAAGTGTATTTTGGTCGTAAGCCTTCTATAGCTCATCTTCGTGCATTCGGTTCACCATGTTATATCCATAATAATGGGAAGTCGAAGTTAAATGCTTTCTCGCCTAAGGCTGATGAGGGTGTGTTTGTCGGATATGGACATCCCTCTCACAAGGGCTATAGAGTATTTAACAAGACTACTCAGCTTGTGGAAATAACATGCAATGTTGTTTTTGATGAAGCTACTTTAGTGCGCAGGACCTTACGCCAACTGGCTGAAGATGTTCCTGAGGTCGAGGATGTCAGCAACCAGTTGGGCAGGAATTCTTCCGATGCTAAACCAACTGGTTCGACTAGACCTATGAATGGATCATCTTCTCAACCAGTTACCTCAGGTGCCCATCAGCAACCTGAGAGGGTCGGTGATGCAAATGACCTTGCTGAGACCTTACACTCAATCTCCCTGAGTGGATCTAGCAAAAATCAAGGGGGAATTCCGACTGGAATCTTTGAGCCAGAAGACAACGATGAACCAGCTGGAATAGAGGTACCAGCTGATACTGACAACGTTGGTGAAGGTTCAGGAAGCCAGTCAGACAGTGGAGCTGATGAAGAAGTTCTAACTGGTGAAGGTCAACCACCAGTTGCAATTCCAGTTCCGACTGGTGAAGGTCAACCGCCAGTTGCAGTTCCAGCTCCGACTGGTGAAAATATGGAAGCACCAGTCGTCAGGACAGAAGAACCTGTTTCACAGCCGGCACCAGCAGTCGCTGGTCCTCCCAAATGGCTGAGGGATCACCCATCCGATGCTATTCTCGGTGATCCGGAAGGTTCTGTCCAGACTCGACACGGCAGTGCGCTCCTAAGTTGTTTTATTTCTCAAATGGAACCTACTTCCATAGGAGTTGCGCTAGAATCTGCTGATTGGATTAATGCCATGCAAGAAGAGCTTGCTGAATTCACTCGCAATAATGTTTGGGACTTGGTGGAGAGACCATCACATCAGTCAGTGATTGGCACCAAGTGGGTTTTCAAGAACAAGCGAGATGAAACTGGCACCCTGGTCAGAAACAAAGCTCGTTTAGTCGCCAAAGGTTACAGGCAGTGTGAAGGCATCGACTTTGATGAGACCTTCGCACCAGTTGCAAGAATGGAGGCGATACGGCTGTTCCTTGCTTATGCAGCGTATCACGGCTTCACGGTGTTCCAGATGGACGTGAAGAGCGCCTTCCTGAATGGCGAGCTAAAGGAGGAGGTTTATGTCGAGCAACCTCCAGGTTTTGAGATAGGCACCAAAGTGTACAAGCTGAGAAAGGCCCTGTATGGATTGAAACAGGCGCCCAGGGCTTGGTACGAAACGCTGTCACAATTCCTCACCAGTAATGGATTTCGGAAAGGGAAGATTGATAGGACTCTCTTTCTTCTCAAGGATGGTGGTGACATGCTAATGGTGCAGATCTATGTAGATGACATCATATTCGGATCAAGGAATATAACTCTCTGCGAGAAGTTTTCTCAACTGATGCAGACATCATTTCAGATGAGTATGATGGGCAAGTTAACATACTTCCTCGGACTCCAGGTCCAGCAGTCAGCTGATGGAATTTTTATCAGCCAGCGGAAGTATACGAAGGAGTTAATTCAGAAGTATTGCCCAGAGAAAACTAAGTCCCTCAGAATACCTATGAGCACCAGTTGTCAAATATTTCTTGATGAGCAAGGTGAATCAGTTGATCCTACCATCTACCGAGGAATCATTGGATCACTTCTCTATCTCACAGCCAGCAGACCCGACATTTCATACTCAGTCGGAGTGTGTGCCAGATTTCAAGCCAATCCGAAAAGGTCACACATGGAAGCTGCAAAGAGGATAGTAAAATATCTGAAAGGGACTGAATCTCTTGGAATATGGTATCCCAGAAATGATGAGCTCACACTCATTGGATATTCAGATTCAGATTTTGCTGGATGCCGTATTGACCGAAAGAGTACCAGTGGTACGTGTCAGTTTCTAGGACACAAGCTAATCAGTTGGTTTAGCAAGAAGCAGCACTCAGTTGCTACTTCTACCACTGAGGCTGAGTATGTTGCCGCTGCCAGTTGCTGTGCTCAAGTTATCTGGATCAAGCAACAACTGGAGGATTATGAAGTGGACACTGGCTGTGTTCCCATCTATTGCGACAACAACAGTGCTATGTGCATCACGAAGAATCCAGTTCATCATTCTAGAACCAAGCACATAGATATTCGACATCACTTCATACGTGATCATGTCGAAAAGAAGGATGTCAGCGTGGACTACATCAGAACTGAAGATCAACTGGCTGACATCTTCACCAAACCCCTTCCAGAAGCAAGATTCAAGGAGTTGTGCATCAAACTCGGTCTTATGGAGATTGATGTGAGCCCCAATGATGAGGAAGAATGAGTCCCAGTTCTCATTCTGTTCTTGATCTTCTGAAGGACGCTGATTACGACTAAGTCCAAGCTCTTAGTTGTTTTTTATTTAAGTGGTATCTCAAGATCACTGATGGCTCCTACTGGCGGAACTTATCTCTCAAATGTCTAAGGAAATGAGTCCCAGCTCTCATTTCAATTTGCCAGCTCAAACCATCAGTTGAAGCGAAATTGGGTCCCAGCTCCCAATTTAAAGCGATGATGAGGAGTGGATTTCTTGAAGAGAAGATTATGCGGATTAAATTGAGTCTCAGCTCTCAATTCTTTCAATCTTTCAAGTTGTCAGCAGACAACTGGAGAATTTCCTACGACTGATGAAATTGAGTCCCAGCTCTCAATTTATCCAAGTACTCGGGAGCCAGTCGTAAGTACCAGTTGTCAACTGGTAAGGAGGCCATGCTGACAGGGGGAAGTGTTCAACTGGCATATGCTACTGATGACCAGTTATGCCAGCTGTCGCAGAAAAGGCGGGATTGTTCAAATCCGACTAGCGTGTACATCTCTCAGAATTTAATGCGGCATTTAATGCCACATTTAATGTGCACAGTGTCTGCGCAGTCCGACGCTTGGATGACACCAATTGCTGCGTGCCACGTCAGCTCCACGTCGTGGCGCCCGTCAGCACGACCGCGCACGTCACCACAGGGAACCGGGCCTGCTGATGACCGTCGATACTCGCTTGCTGAGCGTTGATCCTGGACGTCTGATCCTGCATGGGCCGAGTATAAATACCCAATCACTTCCTTCGGGTTAACCTTTATGTTTCCCTACTTTCAGAACCCTAATATCTTTCAAAATTCTCTCATCTTCCCTTGAGATTTTCTGAAACTTGAAATCTTTCTGAAGTCATGGCATCATCTTCTCAACGTCCAGCTGATGACCCTCCATCTACATCTACATCATCCTCGTCTGGTTCACCAGACCTATCAGTCGCTGAAGCTCATATGCCTACGTATACTGGCATAGTGAAGATCGAAGATATCGATTACACCTATCCGTTTGCCCGATTGGTTCAGTTGAATAGGCCGGCGACCAGGCGACAGCTCTCTAACGCGCAGATAAGGACTGCTCAAGTCCAAAAAGAGAAAATTTTGAATGAGAAATTGGCTCTGAAAAATTTCGGGGAGGAGCTGATAGAGATGATTGATCGAGAACAGCTCCGTCAGTACCTCACGGCGACGCCCACGACCTTCCACCCTCATATGGTTGCGGAGTTCTATGCTA
>JAPKLW010008778.1:0-12879 GCA_026898455.1 Plectranthus barbatus | reverse complement strand
CATAAGCCCTAGAATCTGAATAAGGATTTACCTACTCATATTCATGTTAAACATAATCATGAAATGATAAAACCTGTAATAAAACTTCATAGAGAAAACAAGTCTTGATATTGCATCCAATCTTCAAAGGTTCGAGTCCAATCTCACCACAAAGCAAAAGCAAATCAAGAACAAGAAAAACTCTAGGGTTCAAGTCTCCAAAACAGCATGAATGGCAAAAATCGCCTAAATAAAATAATATATACTAGGTTTAAATTGTCCCAATATGGAAATAAATTAAAAACAGCAACTTCCAATTTCCCGACCCGAATTTCGATCGACACCACGCCCGTCGATCAAAATGGGTACTTCGAACTCGATCCTTCCAAAGCTCTTCCCTGTCGGTCGACAAACTTTCTGTCGGTCGACAGAATCTCAGTCGGTCGATTTTCGTCCTGTCGACCGCTTTGAACTCCACTGAACTCTCGATTCTTCACCTACCTCTGTTTCGATCGACACAGAGGACTTCACCACACGGCTCTTTTTCTCACTTAGCCAATTTTTTCTCTAAAAACCTGTATTTTTCAGCATGACAAGCAAATTAGGTACAAAAGTCATGCGATGCTCAGAATTCAAAGTAAACACATCCTAAATCTATCAAAACAACGAGAAAATCCATAGATAAGTGAACGAAATAGCGCACTTATCAAGTATCTTCAGGGTCAACTCTAAAAGTGCAGAATGGAGGGTGAACGAAAGGAAGGTAAAATTCAAGATTCAGCAGATCTATGTCATGAGGCAAGATTTATAGAAGGTCAAATGAGTCTTCTGTAAAGTGCTAGAATTGTGAAGAGTATGGACATGCAAAAAGAGAGTGCAAGGCACTGAAGAAGAATCATACTAACAAAAGATTGGCTAATGTTTCCACAAATGAGATTGATCCTCAACGTGAGTAGTCCATTCGATTCATGGATGTTGGATTAAGGAAATTCGTTTTATTCATGATGTAGTTTTGATAAAGCTACACTTTAAGAGATTTCGGAGAGGTGTATCTAGCAGATGGGGAGCCTCTCAAGATTGTAGGAAAGGGAAATGTGAAAATTGCTGCCAGAATGGCTCTACTCTAAGATCGTGCTGTGTTAGTCTCATTCCTCAGTTGAAGCAAAATCTTTTTTTCATTGGTCAATTGGATGATGAAGCCTACATGACAACTTTCGGAGAAAGTAGCTGGGAGATCACAAATGGAACTATATTGATTACTCGGGACAATGAAGATGAAACTCTATACATGACTATGAGTTCTACTAATTGTGTTAGTGTTTTTGAAGTGAAGAATGACACAAATTTACGGCACTGTCGATTAGGCTATATGAGCGGGAAGGGTGATAAGCTCATATTTTACCTCACTTATCACATTGTTTTCTTTATTATTTCATGCATTTGCATTATTTTAGAGTCAATAATAGAGCATGAGTCTATTTTGGTGGGTATTATGCTTGTGGTGGTGTATTTTTGCAGGTTTGAGGCCAAAATCATTGAAAACTCGTACAAAAAAGTAGATGTTTAAAGAAACAGTCCCTAATTCTTCCACACGTAGAATCTGAGATAATGGATCATGTCAATAGAAATATCTTTGAATTGGCTTTCCAATGCAACTGGAATCGGGTCAATCGAAGTCCGGGAGAAAAAGTTATGGCCAAAACCGTGAGACTGCACGAGAGAAGGTTCTCTGGTGACACAGAAGCCTTTGTATCGATCGACACCAAGGGTGTCGATCGACATGAAGAACAAATTTTGATCAGGCTGGCTGTCGATCGACACCAACGTCAGAAAGGCGAAATTCGCCCTGATTTGGAGATTTACCTTCTCAAGCCTACTACCTAATGAAGATATAATTTTTCCTCTATAAATAGGACAATATGAGCTCGAGTTTTTTTATCCCTTTTTCAGTAGTTAATTATTTACTTTAGCATTTAGTTTACTTTAATTTTTTGGTTTTCTTTACTTTATTATTTTGGAACTCGAAGACATTCAAGATTTCAATTCTTGTTTCTTTATGTTTCATGTAAGTTTAATGCAATTTAATATGTCTCTTTCAATTTGTGTTTTTAGCATGTTTGGCTAGAAACCCTAGCAGATTCTAGGGTTATTCACCTTCCTTTTGGCATGTTGTAATTCAATTAAATCAAACCCTTATTAATTGGTTCAAATTCTCTGGTTTTGATTCTAAATTCTATTTTCAATTAAAGGACCGAGAATTTTCATGCCTTTCAAGAGAATACTGTTGGGGCGAAACACCTCTATTGGCTCTAGGGGCAATACGTAACTTTGAGTAGTAAGCTCAGGATCAGGGTCTTGAGTAGTATGCTCAGGACCAGGTGATATTTCAGTTTCAAACTCAAAATTGAAGGACATCGGAGAGGAATTCATTGGAGATGTCACTGGTGGTGAGCTGTAATTTACTGTTTTTGTGATCAGCTCGTGTGTATGAGCGATTGTGATGTTGGCAGGTTGTGAATTAGCATAAGAGAAGTACGGATTCAGAAGCCAACTTAGTGAGTCACCTGTTTTTGGTATATATGCACTCTTCCCCTGACTGCTAAGTTGGCTGAAGAAAAATTTGGTTTCAAGGAAGGTACAGTGGATGGTGGATATTATTTGACGAGTTTTTGGATTATAGCAACGATATCCCTTTTGATTTACCCCATACCCTAGAAAGACACACTTTTCTGCACATGGAGATAATTTTGACCTTTCATGTTTCGGGATATGGACAAATACGAAACATCCGAAGATTCTGTTGGAGAGTGAGTGGAGTTGGTATGTGAGTGTATTTAGCTAAGATATCGAGAGGATTTTTAAGGTGAATGATATTTGTTGGAAGCCAATTTATGAGATATACAGCAGTAGCAACAGCTTCAGGCCAGAAGGAGAGTGAAACTTGAGATTCTATCATCATTGCACGAGTCATCTCGAGAATGATGCAATTCTTTCGTTCCACAACTCTGTTTTGTTCAAGAGTGTAAGAACAGGATGTTTGATGAATTATCTGTTTTTGGAGGCAAAAAGTTTTCATGGCATGATTAACGAATTCCCCCCATTATCGGTTTTGAGTGTTTGAATAGGTTTACTGAATTGTGTGTGGACCATAGTATAGAAATGGGTAAACTTATCCATTACTTGTCATTTATTTTCTAAGAAGTAAACCCAAGTCACCCTCGTACAATCATCAACAAACAACAAGAAATATTGGAATTTATGACTATTGGATATGGGTGAAGGTCCCCAAACATCAGCATGAATAAGAGAACAAACAGAATCAACACGAGTATTATTGGAATGGAATGATTGTTTGTGGATTTTGGCCAAAACACAAGTTTCACAGTTATTGGAATTAAACTTAGTTAGTTTAGGAAAAAAACTTTTAAGATACCTGAAAGGCGGGTGACCTAATCGTCGATGCCATAACCAAGCTTCTCATTCAGACGATCCATGTGCCAACATCACAGTACCTCTAGGAGCGATCTCATCAACGTAGTACAAGCCATCCCGCTCAATGACTTGTCCAATAATCTCCTTCGTCCGAATATCTTGCAAAAGACAGAAATGATGATCTAGGAGTAATGTATTGTTAAGTTCTTTGGTGACATGACTGATAGAAAGAAGTTTGTGAGATAAACTCGACACATAAGGACAGTTGGACAAACAAATATTCGGTGAAATTTCAATGGTTCTCGCCCCCCTAACAGGTGTAACACTACCATTAGCAGTTTGAACATGAGTTAGTAAAGGTTCTCAAGAAGTCAAAAAATCATTTTTATCAAAGGTCATTGTATCTGTAGCCACACAGTAAAAAATCCAATGTCTGTTTTTAACAATTTGATAATGAATATTACAAACATTAGATTTTCTATGTGTGGGGTCAGTTACAATTTCAGTATTTTTAAAGGATGCAACAGGAATCTCAGGAAAAGCAGAGGGACTAGTATGTAATTTAGAACATTCAGTTTCAGAATTTCTAGAACCTAAGGGATTAACTTGCAATTTTAAGGAAAGTTTAGGGTTGAAAAAGGGTTTGGTTGAACCAAACCCTTTACCTACTATTTGTGCTGCCACCCCTCGATTCTCTCTCTGTCTGACCGTCCACCTTCATATCTCGCTGCTGCAACTCCCCCGAAGCTGATATCGACCACCGAAGACTCTGCCAAACCCATGCTAACCGCTGATTTCCCTTTCGCAGAGGTGATGGAGGTTTGTGGTTGTCCTCCCACCATTTGGGATAGCCAGCGAGCTCAAAGCACATCTCCTTCGTGTGCTTTCCCTTCCTACAGTGAGAGCTTGCAGCCCCGATTTATCAATTTTAAGTCGAGATGGTTGGGTTCTAGTGCGGTGGAGTATCTCCAATCTGGCGGCCTCTCTTCGGATTTTTCTGAAAGCCGACTTTGCAAACGGAATGGGGGCTTCCTTTAGAATGTCTCGCCGGATTAGATCATATTTTTTATACAACCCAGAGAGAAATTCGTATACTCTCCTTTGGCTTATAATTTTCTTGTATTGTGATATGCTCTTTTCGCAGTAGTCTATTGGATTCGAATCCCTCCTATCTATATTCATCCAACAGGTCTGCGGACTATTCAACTATTCTTCGGGTGTTGATCCTGCTTGGCTGATTTTGTTTGTTTTTACCTCTAGGTCATAGAGAAGAAAGGGATCGGCCCGCTTCCATAAGTGGTGGCAAGGCCATCCCAGATGGCCTTTGCAATTTGGTACTGAGCAAAATTGCATATCAACCACGTTTCCATATTCTGTAACAGCCATGAACAGAATGTTAAGTCTACCTCTTCCCATTGAGGGAATTTGGAATCGGCTCTGTCCGGTGGTTCTGGATTCCCTGTGATGTGGGAAAGGCGTCCCCTGCCTCCGATGGAAACTTTCATAAGTCTGGACCATAATGGATAATTATTGTCGTCCAGTTTGAAACCCAGATGATTGTTCTTCGAATTTCTCATTATGCTGTCTAATTGGGTTGACAACTCCTGATGCCCTTCTGTCATGTTGTCTTGCAGGTTCGAAGAATTCGGAAGTCTGCTTTGATCTTGTCAATTGGTTTGAGAAGGGTATATTGAAAAATGATGAAGCAATTCCCGGCGAGGATCGTATCATTTTTGGTATCAGAGCGAGGTTGTGTTTATCTTTTCCTTATCATTTTGGCACCAGAGTCAGGTTTCGTTCGTCAAACTCGTTTGTCAAAATGATAAGGAAAAGAAAGACACAACCTGTTTCACGAACGAAACCTAACTCTGGTGCAAAAATGATAAGGAAAAGATAAACACAACCTCGCTCTGATACCAAAAATGATACGATCCTCGCTGGGAAGGTTTAGATCGTAGCCCAGGAACTCAACAGAAACGACTCAGATGCGACGCGGAAGCAAACAATTAGAACTAGAACAGAAAACCGACGATAGGATGGAAGTCCAACACTTTTAATTCGACCCTTCAAATAACGTATTCCAGATGAATCTCATATACAGCCCAAGAAGCTGAAGAATTATCGACCCTTCAAATAATGTATTCCAGATAAATCCCATATACGCCCCAAGAAACTGAAGAACTATCAATGCAGAACTGATGAAACGGATACAATGGAAAGATCCAACACATTTGGATTCGAAAGCCTTCAAGTACTGTAGTCCAGATTGAAAATCTCCTACGACCCAATAAGCGGATTGATCCAACAACGAAGGATATAGTCGAAGACACCACAAACGGATGTGAAAGTCCGATTGATAAATCAATTTTGAATTTCAAGGTAATCCACATAAATTCATGAGTTTTCAGGATTGGAGAAATAACTCACAAAATTATTATTAACTGAAAACTAAATAAATTGTTCCATAACAAGGCCTATATATAGGCAAACTCAAGTCCTAATAAGGAAATCAAATCATAATCTAATAAGGAAATCAAATCCTTATTTCATAAGGAAATCAAATCCTAATCTAATAAGAAAATCAAATTCTAATAAACTAAGGAAATAAAATATATCTAAAAGATAGAATCCAAAATTACTTAAATAACTAACTACCAAATCTTATTAGGATAAATTAAATCTTCAATCATATCTTCAATAAATCTTCTTGAAATATCTTGATAAATCTTGCCAACTGGGTTTCCATCAAGTTGGAAACATGAAACCATATTTGTCGTCATATTCTCTTTTATTAGTGCAATTTAATTTCATGCCTTTTTTTATCTATGTCTTTTAATTTCGTTGTCATGAGTGGCTAAATTATTAACATATTCTAAAGTTAACAACTATGTTGGATGCATGCATAGATTTAATTAATTAATTGATTATTCTTGCTTATGTTTTGTGAATTCCTCATTTAATTCTTAATCTAGATTCTAAATTGCAAGTTATTAATTTGAAATCAAGATAAAATAATTCTTTCATCCCGGGTTATTAGTCATATTTACTTTTGGCACAGTTATCAATATTTGTGAGTGAAGTGAAATTAATATTGGAGAATTGTCAATGCAGGACCCAAAAGATAGTTTAATTATCGATTCAGGACCCGAAAGATGATTTGTCAATCCAGGACCCGAAAGATCATACAATTCTCAATTCAGGACCTCAATTGTGATCTTTCAGGTACTAAATTGAGAATTAATCTTTCAGGTCCTGAATCAATAATTAAACTATCTTTCGGGTCCTAGATCTATAAAATTCCAATTAATATTTTATTTGTGAGGAGAAATTTTTTTATTTTAAAAAATGGGAATAATTTTGCGGGACAGACGAAAATAAAAAATACTCCCTCCGTCCCGTTTAAATAGGCATCTTTCTTTTCGGCACGGAAATTAAGAGTTGTGAGTGTAGAATGAGTTAGTGGGATGAATATTTTATTGTTGAGTGTGAAAAGGTTGCCATTTTTGGAAATGGGCCAATTTAGTTGGGACGCCGAATTCGGTAAGTGGGCCTATTCTAGCGGGACGGAAGGAGTAGGATTAATAAGGCAGGACGGACGGAATAATTAATATTAGAAAATAGGAAATTCACAACATGATGAATTAATTGTCTAACCAAGAAATCAATTGATCACATGATTAAAATTTGGTGTTTTTAGGAGTCATTAATTTGTGCTGTTGAGACTGAAATGTAATAGTAACTTAATTTTTACCATTATATTGCTAGTGCTAGTATCACGGTAAGGAATTTTAGTGATCAAGTGACTAGAGGACAAAACTCCGCAAAGCTATACAGTTGAACAATTACTAAGATTACTTTCTTTAAAGGGTATATATATAATCATAGGGAGTGACTCACATACTAAAACTTAGTTTGTGCTAAATAGGAATGAATTTACATCATTCATCTAAAAAATTCAATGGTTGAAATTAAAACATTTTCCCAGATTTTATGCTTTTTTGCTTTATAAATCGTGCTTAATTCGATTAAGCACGATTTATAAAGCAATTAAGCACGAACATAAATTATTTTTAATTTTTTAATCTTTATGTTTTAATCTCAACCATTGATGCTATCAATCCAAGGGCTGAGATTCATTCCTATTTAGCACAAACTTTAATTTTAGCATTTGAGTGAATCTCTATAATCATATATATATATATATATAGGAGGGATCATATGATAATAAACAAGTATATTAAAAATAAGAATGAATCTCATCCATTAGATCTAATTAAATAAATGGCTAATAACTAATCAAGCAACAATTAAAATACTATCAAGCAAAAAATGAAATACAATCAAGCAACATTGTAATCAAGCAACAACTAAAACATAATCAAGCAATATTGTAAAGGTAATCAAGCGGCTTTATCATTTTATCACGGGATGATTTTTTATCACCGGATCCAATCCCTATATATATATATATATATATATATATATATATATATTGTGAATGAACGATGACCATATATCTAATCATCCATCTTTTGAATCAAATGGTTGTAATTTTGACATGTGGCATTTTATTAATATTTTTTAATTAGCAAAAGGGCTTTTTAGGTAGAATTGAAATTATAATATATAGTATGTATTTTTTTAGTAATATCCTATTTTCATGCAATCTATCAAAGATATCATATCTTTTTATTTGTTTTCCTTGTAAGTCTCTCATTTATTATCAATCATTAATTTCATTCACACCAATTTATTAGAATTTCTGCCACACGACTCGATGAAACCCCTCTCAACTTGGAGTTGCAACCTGCAGCCGTCTCCTCCTCTGCGGCTCCGTCAGCAATACTGCCACCATCGTCGCCTCCACCACCACCGAAGAAGTAGCCACCAAACAATAACTACTGCCCGTCTCCTCCGACCGGTGGCCAGTACCCCCCCCCCCCCAACTCTCCTTATATCTATTTAAACGGTCCGCCCCGAGACCTATACCCAGTCGACTTGTATGGATTGCGTGGTGAACTCGACGCCGATCATGGATTTTGACTGCTGGCTGAACTCATTTTTGGTAAACCTAGACAAGAGATTAGATTTTCCGACGCCAGAATCGCCGATCAACACCACTTTGAACAGATAATCGTAATCCTCGTCCGCCCTGTATAATGATCCCATTTGTTTGTGGCGATCGTCGTTGCCCAAATTTCCTTGTATTTTTTTTTAATATTTGGTAGGATTGTAGCAAAATTACATGTTATTACATATGTAGTTTGTGTTGCTCAAAATTTTAGTTGGAAGCATGAATGCGTTTGGTGGTTGTTTTGATTACGAAGACCGTTTAGGGTTCATGAACTGATTTTTTTTTAGTAAATGTCGTGTGGCTACGCAGCGCTGGATGTAAGACACGCAGATGATGGATCCGGCTGTCACTTGGTGGATCGTCTTTACGTGCATATTTCATTATTTTTGTGTCATATGTGATTCTCATTGTTATATTAGTTGAGTGTCATTATTTTTGAATAAATGTATCATTGTTCGAATTCCTGTTTAATGAATTGATAATTATTCATTTATTTTCTACATTGTGTGAACTCAGTTAATATGTAGCATTGTACGCTGTTTATTTTATCATTGTTACCTGTTTTAAATATCATTTTATCAAAATTATAGTTTTAATCTTAATTAATTTATAATACACCATTAAGATCATTGTTATCTTTATTCAATATCATTGTACGAATAATTAAAAATGTTTATACATTTAACGATAATATATTAGTGGAAGTTAACAGAATAACCTTACAATGACACATAAAGCCATAAACAATGACACACAAAGTCATAAACAATGATAACGGTTAACTTAAGATTATGGAATAAATTGTGGTGCATTTCTCTTTTCAATTTATTTGATAATAATGAAAAAAATCGTGGGGGATTTGATTTGGTAACTGAATCCGAAAAATAAGCATGTAGATTTAATTTCATTTCAATTTTTCCCATTTAGGACTAATTTGTCCTTTCAATGATAGGAGAAGCTAGCAACAATGATAAATGACAATAGAAAATCTGAGACGTCTATTTTCGAAATCAAAGACTGAATTTTAGTCTCTGTTTATTCATGGACACATGTTCAGCCATGAATGCACCCCTATACTAATATATAGTAAAAGTTGTCATGTTGTTCTCATAGTGCCCAGCATTAATTGTTGGTTAGTCAATCCTCTAGTGTATTGTATTCATTTCCATTCCAAAGTTGACTTGACTAGGGCCATTGACTGTCATTCTCATATTTAATCCAAGTCTTTTAGCATTTAACGTTGGGAACAAGAAGAGAGACCCACCAGTTGAATAGAAAATCATATATTTTATCTTCATATATATATTCCTAGAATTGATTTTTCTCTGAAAAAAGAACATTCTATTGCCATTTCGTTCTATTCTCGTCCGAAACATTTAACTTTTTCTTTTTGTCCGTCCCGTGATATTAGTTCACTTTTTTTAAAATAATAAATTTTTCACACTCTTTAATAAAATATTTATTCCACTATCACCGATTACTATTAATATACCTTGATTATCATGACCGATCAAATTGAGACAATTTGACAAGGACGGAGGAAATATTATCTAAAACTGATTGGGGAGAATTGTTTGAAAGAATTTCAAGATTGTCTTCCAAGTGTCCAAAATATGCATTCTGGACAGTCGAGGGTTATCTAAAAGTGGATGTTTTTTTTTTTTGTTCAGACTTCAGACAAGGAACTAGGCTGCGTTTATTCCTTCGAACAACCTTTTTCTGATCTAACTATGTAAAGTTAGAAAACTTAGCAACCACTGTTTCTGATGAGTTCAGGTATATATCAGCTTCACATATGGCCACGAACATATCCAGAATTTTTTTTTTTTTCTTTTTTTGGGGGGTTGTTGATATTTTTGCTAACACACTCTTCTTTTTCCATCTCAAACCCAAACCCAACCCCCCCCCCCCCCCCCTCCCCCTCTTCTTAATAATTCACTGAAAAAGAGAATTGTTTATAAAATTATCATATCATTGTATTAATAACCGAACCTCTCAAACGATCATAATTCAATTAATATTTATCAATAAAAATAATTAGTAAATATAAAATATATATAATAAAAAATTAATATTTATTGGATTCCATACATTTCCGGAAATCTCATCGAACTAAACCTAAGTTCAAGGTTTTCAAATTGAATCAAAACCGAACTCTATTTCTATCCAAACTGAAGATATGGTTCTTTCATGTTCACCCTACTTGTTACATAGCATCTTCCTTGTGGAAGATGGTCCAAAATGGCTCTTAGACTCTGGAACTTCTACAACTCTCTAAATTTTAGACAATTTACGTGATTATTTTCTTTCAAAGAATCACCAATTTGCAATGATTAAAACATTTTATATATGTGATTAGTTGATCATAGGTATGAGGATAGAAAAGGACATCACTCCCCATTTTAGGTCTATGTGGTCGCAACCTATAATCGGATGCATATTTGAAATCTTCGAGCGGGTTTTATGGAAGATGCATACTAGGATTGATTTTTTTTTTTTTTTTTACAAATGATGTAAACCAATACAATCTACGATGTAACTTGTAAGACATATATTTTAATTTAAAAATACAGAATATATATATATATATAGCGGATCCAGTGAGAAAACTCTTAACGTGAGAAAGTGAGAAAGATGCTTGATTGCATTCACGGCATTGCTTGATTGTATTCAGGTCGTTGCTTGATTGTGCTTTAGTTGTTGCTTGATTATTTTGTTGCTTGATTGCATTTTAGTTGTTGATTGATTCAATATCAACCATTGATTTTTTTAGATCTGATGGACACGATTCATTCTTTTTTCTCACATGGGGATTTTTTTTTACATGATCCCTCCTCTATATATATATATATATCAAAATTAGTCTCTATTTGTAGAGAATAAAAAATCATGAATTTTGGTATATTTTATTTATTTAATTTTATTTTATTATTTAATAGATATATTAGTTTTTGTATTGTATTTAAATAAAATTAATTTAACCAATTAAAATGCGACACATGTTTAATTTTAATTGGTTAAGTAATAAAAAATTAAAGATGGTGGGTCACGGACCTCATGGTTGAGTTTCCATCTACATGTAACCATGGTTGCTTGGATTTTCAGAATTTTAATTTTTTTTAATCTTTTTGATTATGTGACGGTCACCCACAATTTATTTGGTCTTCGTTGGAGTCTAAGTGCCCGAATTGTCAACAATTTTTTATAAAAAAATATATAAATTTATTTATACTTTTAGTTTTAATTTAATAATATTGATATATTTAAAATAACAAAAATAAAAATAAGTTGATCAACTAGGAGCTATTTAGGCCCGACTTATATCTTCTAAGCGCCAGAGGTGATAGGCCCCACCAAACGCTCGACCAACACCTAAGTGCATCTTACTATTATAATTTGCATAAGATAAGAAAACCTGGAAATCTATGGCCTAGTAACTCTTAGATAACTTTACTTGGAATATCATGAAAAAGTTCTTTTGATTCATCTCATTGTTTATATGGGCACAAAAAATAATTACTGTTAGGGGTGTTCGCGTTTGGCCGAAACCGTTCAAACCGGCCAAATCGGATTTATTTGGCCGATTATAATTTTGATTTTCAAACTGGCAGTTTAAAAAATTTGAAACGGGTCAAAATCGGTTCGGTTCCAATTTGGTAGTTCAAACCGGCCATTTCGGCCGGACCGGCCGTATACATATACATAGTAATTTACTGCAGCACGGAAACTAGGTAAAGATTGGGAGAGAATGATGCAATATAAGCCAGTCTACTATATCTTCATCGAGCCTCTAGCATTGTAATGCTCATTACATTTTCTGAACTTGCTGTATTTGAGTTAGCTAAAGCTTCGGTTTTTAGGATATTTGTTCCTGTGAAGAAGCCAGGATATTTAGGTTGAGGCAGGGCAACGTCATTGCTCAGCATCATCACCACTGAAGACATGCTTGGCCGATCGTCCGGGTGTTCTTGAACACATAAAAGGCCCGCATGGATTGATCGTACGACTTGTGATAAATTGCATGAGTTTCCGAGGCAAGTATCGATCAATTCTAACGCCCTTTCTTCTCTTTGTAGCATCCACACCTGCCACATTGTCTCGGGATTACTTTTCATTTACAAAAAAAAAGATATGAGTTTCTCCAGCATGTAATGTAACAGTTAGTGTACGTACATATCCAAGAAGGTTGACGCGTTGATCTTTATGATAAAATCCTCTGTTCCGCCTTCCGGTGACTATCTCTAGCACCAGAACACCAAAGCTGAACACGTCCGATTTCACTGAAAACAGACCATCTGTAACATATTCTGGGGACATGTAGCCACTGCATGGAAAAAAAAAATACCGGAAAATAAAATTTTAGTTTGTGGGGGTTTGATTTTTAGCTCATTATG